>JAHKKF010482114.1:0-13683 GCA_019740295.1 Labeo calbasu | reverse complement strand
ATAGTATGTTTAAATTTTTACTCCACATATATATTTAAATATTAAAAATAATTAAATATTATTTTAAAAAGCTGCACTGTATTTTTTTCCTGCATGGGTGTCCATTAGCAGAAGTGAACATGAGTGTGTTTTTAGCAGATTTAAATAAATGATACAAACAAAGAGGGGAATTTTGAAGTGACTGAACAGCCGTGTGCTAATCAGTGGAATGAAGCACTGCGTGACATCTGACGCTGCATGTGGAAGCGGTGAATTATTCAGCGTAGAGCAGTGATATCCTGAAGCTACCGTGAGATTACCTTTATCTGGTATACAAAAGTTTAGTAGGTTAAACAGAGCTGGATTTCATCAAATTAAGTCAAGTCAGAGCATCATGAAACTGAATAAATCTAAATCATTTTCAGATTCATCGGGCCGACGTGGGCGTCCAGACACGAAGAGAGGCCAAAAAAAGTGGACGAGCTTCAGACCACCGGAGGGCGAGGTCAGCTGACCTGGAGAAGTCCCGGAGATCAGCACTGAGTGTGGCAGACGAGCGCTGGATGACGGAGTACATGCGCTGCTTCTCTGCACGACTGAGGTAGAGGCTGGTCCAGGATCAGTTTATGTCAGTGGATCTGATGGAAAAAGATCCCAAACCAGCACTACAGGACCGGTACAGAAGGCACTGGACAAGTGACATCAAAAACTGAAGAAAAAGTTACATGCATTCCTTTAAATTCAATATGAGATGCAGTTATTCATAAAATGTAAAAATTATTATTCTTATTTTTTGATGCTGGCTACAATCACTTTCTCATAAATGCATATAAGGACCAAACATTTAACTACCAAAACACATTTGATATCACAGATATTTTAATCACTATGTGTTGGAATTTAATGTTAATTTAATTGTTTGGTTGTTATTAGACAGTTTCAGATCTTCTGTCCTGACTTTTAACATGGGCTGCAGGGATTTAATGATCAAAATTAATTTTTGAGCGGACCAAACATTTATTGTTAAAAAAAGTTTGTTTCTGACTCAGATGATTGTTTATTCCGATCTTTCCAGAATGTTGTTCTAGACTCGCCAGCCTGCCTGTCATTAACATGTCAGCTGTAAAATGTACTGTTCTTTTGAATGTGATTGACTGATGTTTGGTTTGTTTTAATTGATCACGTGGTCAATGAATTTGTGTTTGAGAGGCCGTGTTAGAAGTGCAGTGCTGTCGTGAAATGTTTTCTACAAAAGTGTATTTTCCTCACCGATCACCAACAATCATCATTTTAATCCACTTTTTGCACAAAGATGTGAAGTAATTAATATTTTTAGATTGAAAAAAATAATCGAGGGCTAGTTGAAGGCCATCATTTGATTCTTGTGAATGTGATCATTTATTATGCACTGAGTTATTTATTAGAGCACAGATTTGATATAAAAATACATATTTGCTTACATGTATAATTTGCTTTTCTGTGAAACCTTCATGGTTTGCCAGGAGACATTTTCTCTGCTCTTTATCTTAATAACTGGTTGCCTGTTATCTGGACTTATTTATTCAGTTATTCACTTGCTTATGACTTCATATAAGGAAACTCATGTTGTTTAAGGCTACCGACACTGACATTCTTGAATGAAGTGTATGAAATATGCTAACTTATTGATTTTCCTCAGCAATGTTTACATTTTGACCACTGTATTTGTACATGCACAGGTAGATATATTTTCATCTGCAGAACAGAAATACACCTAATGCATTGCAGTGAATAAACTATGTTTGAGTAACATCATGTCCCTCAATATTTTTAATAAATCATAATATACCGCGCAAACATTATACTGATTAAGTATCAGTATAATTTGGTATGAATAAACATTTTAGGTTGTTTTGTTCGAGTTCAGAGACAGATTATGTTATTTTAATGACATTTTCAGAACCAGTCAAAAGTTTTTGAACAGTAAGATTTTTTTGTTTTTTTATGGAAGTCTCTTCTGCTCACCAAGCCTGCATTTATTTGATCCAAAGTGCAGCAAAAACTGTACAATTTTGAAATAATTCTACTGTTTAAAATAACTGTTTTCTATATGAATATATTTAAAAATGTAATTTATTCCTGTGATCAAAGCTAAATTTTCAGCATCATTACTCCAGTCTTCAGTCTCACATGATTCTTCAGAAATCATTCTAATATGCTGATTTGCTGTTCAAGAAACATTTTTATTATTATTAATAATATTATTATTATCAATAATTAAAACAGTTGAGTTGGGGGGATTATATAAATGTTTTGTTTTTTGGTCTTTAAATTGAAAAAAAATGATGACAAACTCATTTATAATGCTACAAAAGATTTCTATTTTAGATAAATGCTGTTTCTATTCATCAAAGAAACCTGAAAAAAATTCTACAATCTACAATAATACATGTTTTTGAGCAGCAAATCAGAATATTAAAATGAATTCTGAAGGATCATGTGACTGGAGTAATGATGCTAAAAAATCAGCTTTTGAATCACAGGAATAAATTACATTTTACAATATATTCAAATAGAAAACAGTTATTTTAAATAGTAAAAATATTTTAAAATTTTACTGTTTTTTGCTGTACTCAAATAAATGCAGGCTTGGTGAGCAGAAGAGACTTCTGAAAAACACTGAAAATCTTACTGTTCAAAAACTTTTGGATGGTAGCGTATGTGCATTTTGTTGTTGTCTTTTGGACCCCGCTGTGTGTCTAATGTTGACTATGTTAACACTCCAACTGGTTTTCTAATGGCGCTTCTGAAAGTTTCTTCACTCATCCAGCTATTTACACATATGTCACAAACCATCAGGCATCCGCAGCAATATCCAAATCATCTCGCCACCTCTGAGACCAGCTGAGGTTTAGTCTGGACCTGCTGATGGACAGCAGACGGCTTAGAGGTCTGAATCATGTCATGATTTAATGTATGTCTTTGTTTTCATTTGGCTGTTAAACAGCATGATCAGAAGTGCTGACGTGCCATTGTGATCTGTTTAACCGGCATTATAAATAGACACCTGCTAAAAGTCTAATCTCACTGACAGCTGCATGCCTGTGAGATACCGAGGACAGAAAACGAATGCGTGTGAGAGTATGTGCCAGAAAGTGTTCGTCTCCAGAGAAGAGTTCTGCTTTACTGGTATTATGTGTCTAAACAAACATTTGTTGGTCGTTTTCACCTCAGAAGCTGGTTAATCTGTGCCGGCTGCGTTTGGTAAAGGCTCTGAGCACTCAAGAGGTATGAAACTTTAGACACTCGTGTTACACTTGCGCACCTCCTTCAGCTCCTTCCCGTTACTCAGCAGACCCTGGGAGACGCTGATGAAGACCATTAAGCAGAAGGGCAGCTGTTTTCATACCACACCTGTCCACATTGATCTTCAGCACCCCACAGAAGCTCCAGTTGACCACTGGACAAGGAACTTTATAAGAGAGCAGATTGTGAGGATAGCACACAAATGTGACCTTGGAACCACAAAACCAGTCATAAGTAGCACAACAATACATTGTATGGGTCAAAATTATCGATTTTATTTTTACAGCAAGAATCATTAGGATATTAAGTAAACATCATGTTCCATTAAGATACTTTGTAAATTTCCTGACCTAAATATATCAAAACTTAATTTTTGATTAGTATTATTCATTGGACAACTTTAAAGGCGGCTCAATATTAGATTTATTTTTGGCACCCAAATATAGTTGTATCTCGGCCAAATATTGTCATATCATAACAAACCATACATCAATGGAAAGCATCAATGATGTATAAATCTCAGTTTTAAAAAATGGACCCTTATGACTGGTTTTGTGGTCCAAATATGTCACAAATAAGTCTTGATAATGTATGTTAAAAAACACTTCATCTGGAAATCATCTGTTCTGTACAAACATCTGATAAACATCTTTTAAAAAGCGGTTCTACATACAAAAACATCTTAAAACCATTTTCTAAGTATCTATTTAACATCTGTCAGAAAAGCCTTAAAACATACTCAGATGAGTAAACGTTATAAAAAATATATTTCAGATGAAAACGTAGTTAATATAATACTATAAACAACATAGAAATAGATGATGTTGTTAACAAGTGTGCTAAAGACAACAACTAACTAGCAATTATATGAGTTTACCTGTCTGAAGAACCGAACAACCGTCAAGCAGCCGTTTTTAGTTTCCGTCAGCAAGCAGCGGCTTCGAAATACAATAAACTTAAATGTCTCTTGAACGTGATATAATATGTACCACATATTTTAAGACCCGTTCACACAAAGAACGATGACTATACATAACTATAACGTTTTGTCAAAACCAACGGACGATAACGTTGTTTATATAGTAATAATCGTGCACTGCTGTCACGTCGTCTCTGTGATTCAAATGTTCGCGCTCATCAAAGTCGGGTGTATCCTGATTGGCTATCGTTTAGAAATAAAATATTCTCGTTAATTTTATTTTAGGTTTTAGAATAAAAGGAACAAAATTATTTTGGACAATATCTGTTACCTTTAAACTGCTTCAGACGACTTTTCAACGCGGAAGTAAGCACCTATGGGCGTGATTTCCGGTTTATTAGATGCAAAGGACCAGAGATAATGGGAAGAATAACAACGTACAGTAAATAGTAAAACTGTTTGCACTACAAACCAGTGTGTTTATAATTAAAATAATACATTAAAATAATATGGTAAGACAAACCAATTTGCAAAATCAATCAGCAAAATGAGCTGTTTTGTACAGATAAAATTAGCTAGATGCTGATGAGTCCGGAAGCCAGACCCATACAGTTTACAAATGGCTCGCTCTTACAGGACACATAAGATGGATACAAATTAATTTGAATGTACCTAAATGATTTAAATGATTATGACTCAAATGAATCGGTGAGTCGTCGTTTGGAATCGTTTTGTTAATAAGCTATCTGACCGATCTGATCTTATCTGAACTTGAAAAAAAGGCACTTTCTAGAAGAATGTGTTTGATTACTGCCTTGGAGTGAATGGAAACGAATAAATGGATTCAAATGAAGAACTTCTCTAAAGGACAACAGAGGAATGAAAGAGCAAATGGAAAAATCCCGAGATCAGGGTGAGAGCAGCAGCTGTCGTGCTGTAGGATTATTCCACATGTGCCGAACATGTGTCCGCCACTGTCTGTCCAGATCTGAACCACTGCAGCCTAAATGGAGCCGCGTGTATTAGTGCTGCCGCACCTGTCCAGCACCGGAGGACATCAGCACACAGTCACACATCAGTCACAGCTGCCACGTGTCATTTATGACGTCATGTCGATATGGAATCATCAAGATCTTGTTTTGAAGTTTAAAAAAACAAACAAAAAAACCCCATTAAGATCAGTGTTGTTATTGTTAACTTTAACTGAAACTATTAAAAATAACTTTCCTTACCTTTTTCTTCAACGTGGACGTAAGCTGATGGGTGAGACTTCCGGTTCGTTATCCGCAATAGGGCAATAACCAGAAGAATAACAACGTGCGGTAACTCACTACAAGCTAGTGAGTTCATAATTAACATAATACATTAAAATAATATGGTAAGACACACCAATTTGCAATTTCAAACAGCAAAACGAGCTGTTTGTACAGCTAAAAATAGCTGGACGTGGACGAGACCTAATAAAATAAAATATAAAATAAAATAATAGGGTAAAATAGAAAAAAATTACATTATTTTAAAATTAATTTCAAATTTATGTTTGAAATGGCAAAATAGATAATAGAAATTAATAATAGCCAGTATTGTTCCTCTTTGTGTGTAACTGACATCCACTAAAAACCAAAACACGAGCTGAATAATTTGATATTTTATTGATTTCAATGACACTCAGACTTTTATTGGGACTTAAAATATCTAAAAGCATTAATACTATTCCAGCAGCAGCAGCCACACAGATGCTTCAGTTTGAATGACCTTGACCTCTTGGGCTCACCTGATTTTTCAGGACGTAACTCAACAGTGTCCTCTACAGGTGAAGCTCTATAAATGCTCTGCTTCCAGCACTGTTAGACCATTGAAGCCTTAGATTTAACACTACTGACTACTCTGTGTATTAAAATACTCTGAGTATAAAAAATATTGTGTCCAGTTACGGCTTTTTAAAACCATAAATATGCAACTCACACTCTTTATGACAGTCAGCACCCCAGAACATCAGCTATGTACACACTACATTTCTGTGAGTCATATTGATAAAATCACCTGGTTCAGTGGGGTGAATTTTCAGCAGTCTCAAGGCCTGTTGTACTGATGTTATTCCTGGATGATTTCCGCAGCAGGTGGAGGTTGAGGTCAAGAGATCCTGTGAGGGGAAAACCAGTCGCCATCTGCCCGCCTAATTCCCACAGGTGGCTTCTGTCTCGACCCATTACAGGATCAGCTGTGGCACGGGAGCCGATCTGCCCGCCTCGCTGCAGTAAATTCAGTAAAAACGCAAAACATATTTTCCTTTCATAGACACTGAAATTCATTTTAGTGGTCTATTACTTAATTTTTCAGTGACAAGTTCTTAATCTTTAATATTTTGTTGCATTCTAAGCAGTTTAAATCTTACTAAATGTTTTAATGTTTTACGTGCATTTCCACATATGAGTCTCATTACTGTACAAGCATCGGCACCTGTGAGTCACATATTAGAGGCTGTAAACGCTGCTATTAAAAGGGTTTTGTGTTATTTCAGTTGTCAGATTGACTCCATTCAGATCCACTCAGAGCCTGAAGCCTGCAGTAAGTGTCATTGTGCAGGTAATTGTCATTCTGTGATGGAGGTAATTACGTCTGCTGTGAGAGCCGAGGGAAAAGCGTAACACAATGAGGTAAATTAATCAGATCTGATTAAAGGCTTTAAAGGTTTTTGTACGGACCTTTGACAGGGCTGTGTGAACAGGACCCGCGGGCCTCAGTTCATTTTCACTGACGCAAATCTACTTCTAGACTAATTTGAATGTACAAGACGAAAACGTTGTAACACTTTAATGTCTGCATAATTTTTATAAGACTTATCTTAGGTATAAAATGTAGTAAACAGTTGAAATGAAGTTGTAAACAAAACATCAGATTATACGGGAGTACAACAGGTGTAACGCAGACATCAAATCTGACCTCTTCAGTCTGTTCACAGGATCAGCTAATCCACTGCTATGAATGCAGGATACTGGGCCAAATGACAAACGCAAACACTTCTGGGTCAAAGGTATACACAACACATAACAGGTGACGCTTAATAAGGTCCTCAAGCTCAGTCCCAATTTAAAAAATTATTATAAATACATATATAATTTTTTAAATACATTTGCATTTTACAGTAAATGTTTTCTATTTGAATATATTTTAAAATGTAAATTTTTCTGTGATGCAAAACTGTTGTTTTAGCAGTGTCACATAATCTTTCAGAAATTAACTTCTTTATCTCTAAAAATTATAAATATTCTCTTTTTTGTATTATTCTATAATAAAAATAGTTACTGTCCTAAACTGTCGCTTGTTGGATAAACTGTTTAATTTAGAAATGCATCACGTCAAAATGTGTCTATAAATCCCATTTCATGTGGACTTGGTTTTAAGGAGGTTTGTTTATATTGTGAGTGTCTGAAATTCTCCATCACTGAAGGTCAAAGCTCTGGACGCAGCTCAGTTTCCTCCACCATGTTTCAGAGAGCTGTTTGATTTTATCTGGAGTTTTTTCTCTGAGCGTATGCCTCCTCGGCCATGCCGCCTCCTCAGCGTGCTGCATGCTGGCCAAGATGGCGCCGTCGAACACTTCCTTCAGGTTCTTCTGTGTCAGCGCTGAGCATTCAGCAAAAGTCACGGCGCCGATGCTCCGGGCGCACAGACGAGCATCGTCTCCGCTCACTGGTTTCTCCTGGCCGTCTGCGAGTCGGATCAGCACCTGGACGTCCTCCCGCAAGTCGCACTGGGTGCCCACGAGGATGATGGGAACGCCTGGACAGAGGCGATGAACCTCGGGGGCCCAGCGGTCTGTTACGCTCCTAAAGGAGGATGGAAGTACCACGCTGTAGCAGAGCAAGAAGACGTCAGCATCACGGTAGCAGAGTGGACGGAGGCGCTCAAACTCGTCCTGAAAACAGGAAACAGTTACCTAACAATTTAAATACTGTGATCTATATTTATAAATATATACCATATATTGCAAAGAAGAGCAGTAACTACTATTTTTTTTCTGCATCCTAAGTTGCATGTGCTTTTCTATTTATAACACAAGATATGCAACTAAGTATGGCAAATTAATTATAGTAGTGATATTTCATCAGTCAGATGAGTGTGTTTTATTACAGTGTGCTGAACACGTCACAGAATCTATGTGACAGTCACACAAAAATCTACACAAAAATCTACAGGACTCAGTACTAAGAGAATACAGGATCTGATTCTAACACTAGGTGGCGCTCTTCCGTCATATCCTGTTGCTTACATATAGAGGCTGATCCGCTGCCCCCCATCTCTGCCATTCAAAGCACAGAGAGAAAAAGTTCATCCATCCATCAAGACAAACTGGTGATAGATAGATAGATAGATAGATAGATAGATAGATAGACAGATAGATAGATAGATAGATAGATAGATAGATAGATAGATAGATCACCTGTCCTGCCATATCACACAGTTGAAGTTGGACTGGTCTTCCATCCACCACAACCCTAGCTGAGATAGTGAAACACTTAAATATTAATCAGTTTGTATTAATTAACATTCAATCAACCATAAAGCTGAGGTAAATTTATTAATTAATTATTTTCAGTTAAAAATCTCACGTATAAGATGTCAAAAAGTCCATGCTAACATATAAATAAACTATAAAATAAAAGACGAGTACTACGTGCGTACTTGAGTGCACAATGGATATTTGACTTTACCTGTGAAGTTGTCATAGGCGGTGGGAATGTGTTCTGCTGGATATCCGTTAGTGGTGTAGCTTATGATCAGACTCGTTTTACCCACCGCTCCATCCCCGACCAGCACACACTTTACCCGGCGCTCAGGTACGGCGGCTGACGCTGGTGAGTTCTGCTGAGGAGCCGCTCGCGGTGGAACCGGAGGCGGACTGTTGTCTTCATTTACCGCCTCAGCCTCGTCCTGCGACGGCATTGTGTTTTTTGGTAAACAAATGCAACTCTAGTGGTCCAAAACAAGCCTGTGGCCGCTGTCAAGACATGATAAGTTCAAGAAACTGCTTTATTTACCATTCCTGCATCGCTAAGTGACGGCGCGGAATCCCTCGCGCACCTGCTGTGTTCTTTCTCTCGCGCTCTCAAGTCAAGTTCGAGCGCGCGCACCCGCGTCAGGTTGATTGACAGACGAGCATCTGCTGCAGTAAGAGGATTAATACACGACACATGCGCGCAGTGTTGCGTTTCACTGACCCTCACGTCTCCACCCAGAGCTGGAGGAAAGCGCTGAAAAGTTGAAGAAAACAATAGAGAGGTATTTTCTGATTTCTGAAAAATCAATACTTTGACTCCTTTCAAATAAGATAATAAGATTTTTAAGAGCAATACACTAAAAACAAACAAAAAAGTACAGATAGTAGATATAGATGGATGGATGGATGGTTGGTTGGATGGATGGATGGATAGATGGAGGGAAGGATGGTTGGATGGATGGATGGATGGATGGATGGATGGATGGATAGATAGATGGAGGAACGGGTGGATGGATGGATGGATGGATGGTTGGATGGATGGATGGATGGATGGATGGATGATGGATGGATGGTTGGATGGATGGTTGGTTGGATGGATGGATGGATAGATAGATGGAGGGACGGATGGATGGATGGATGGTTGGATGGATGGATAGATAGATGGAGGGACGGATGGATGGTTGGATGGATGGATGGATAGATGGTAGACGGATGAATGGATGGATAGATAGATGGTTGGATGGAGGGACGGATGGATGAATGAGTGGATGGATGTACAGACAGACAGATGGACGGATGGATGGTTGGATGGATGGATAGATAGATAGATGCTTGGTTGGATAGATGGATGGATGGATGGATGGATGGATGGATGGATGGATGAATGAATAGATGATGCATGGATGGCTGGATGGACAGATAGGTGGATAGATGGATGAATGGACGGATGGACAGACAGACAGACAGACAGATAGATAGATAGATAGATAGATAGATAGATAGATAGATAGATAGATAGATAGATAGATGGTTGGTTGAATAGATAGATGGGTGGGTGGGTTGCTTGGATAGATGGGTGGATGGATGAATGGATGGATGGATGGATAGACAGATGGAGGGATGGATAGATGGTTGGTTGATGGATGGATGGATAGTAGACGGATGAATGGATGGATAGATGGTTGGATAGATGGAGGGATGGATGGTTAGTTGGATGGATGGATGGATGGATGGATAGATAGTAGACGGATGGATGGATAGATGGTTGGATGCATGGATAGATAGATGGATGAATAGATGGAGGGACAGATGGATGGACGGACAGACAGACAGATAGACAGATAGATAGATAAATAGATAGATAGATGCACCAAAAGCAAAAATATCTCCTGAATAAAATATGAGGTCAAGTGATAAACGATGTGAAAGGTCAAGGATGTGGCAACATGTGACAAGCCGTCACTATGAGCAACCAAGACTTGGTCTTGGTCTAAACTGTATTGAATAAATAAGTAAAAGACGTGCAGGTTGATTCTCTCAAAAAGTGTAAAAATTGTTACTGGAGCTATCAAAACTATTGATTTGATATTAATTTTCCCTTTAAACAAGACTATTTTGACTCCAAATCTACTAACAATCGCAACACTTTCAGTGATTATGATGAAAAATAGCAAGCTGATCCTGTCTTTTCTTCTCCTCCATTTATCAGGCTCGTGTAGCTCCTCCTCAGTGAATCTGCAGCTATGAGCTGGTGCCATCTGTCCACCCGTGCGCTCATGCAGCCACCAGAAGGCCTCAACATGTGCTGATGTAAATGGAGAGCTCAACTTTCCCAGGACAGAGCTGACCCTGGCAGCCGCCCTCACGCACAAACACACACGCACACACGCGCGTATATCACACCATCAAAGCCACCTCACGCCCCTCATCCACGCACACACACACACACAGATTGGCTGAAAACACATTTGCTGAGTACAAGTCCATCAAACACCCGTCAGATCATGATCAGATAAGAGCTGATACCAACACACACACACACACACACTCAAGCTTATAGGTGTGTATTTGTGTCAGTGCACGTTCACACAAGTGTGGATGTGTATGCATGTGCACATTTACACATCTATGTGGCTGAATCTCATGAAACCTGTTAGAAAACGTCCAAATCAAATTTCACCCTAAAACCATTAAAATATATATATCATTTATATTTTAAAATGATTAAATTATTTTGCATAAAAAATGAACCAGGGTCATGACCATGAAACAATTATTACGTAAAAACAAAAATAATATATTAATAAAATGTATTTAAAAATTAAAATATTTATACATCATGGTAGTGTTGGTTGTTCTGTTTTTAATTTATTCTGTCTTTCAGTAATGTTTTTGTTACATAGTATGTTGAAAATGGTAAATGACACTGTGTATTATAGTAAAATGTAATACGTATATATTAAATGTGTAAAAAATATGTAAAATATTATTATAAATAAATAATAATATAAACAATGCATTAAAGTAATGAGTATTTGGGTCAAAATGAGCTTAACTGGTCATTTAAATCAATATAAATTACAAATAACAGCATAAAATAAACTACAATTTTATTACTTATATATACACACTGTAACTATATACAAATATATTAAAACAGCATATAAACATTTTAACATATTGCATGACAGTAATACGAATGAGAAAAATGCATTATGATTATAAAAAATATTTATACTTATTATACTTATATACTTAAAATACTTATTGGATTATAGTAAATATATATATATATATATATATATATATATATATATATATGTATATATATTGCATTATGGCAATGATAATTATTTGCTTATTTACTTATTGCATTATAGTAATGACAATTATTTTATATATTCATTTATTCATCATGGTAATGAGTATTATTTTATTTTTAACATTATGGTAATAAGAAATATTTTATTTTAATATTATACTAATAATAATTATTTTATTTATTACGTTTTGGTAATGATATTTATTTATTTAGTTATTGTAATGAGAATCATTTGTTTAAATTATGGTTATGAGAATTATTTGTTTATTTACTTATTGCATTATAGTAATGATAATTATTTAATTTTTTTGCACTATGATAATGAGAATTGTTTTATAGTTTTATTTATTAACAATGGTAATGAGAAATATGTAATTATTACATTATGGTAATTATTTTATTTATTTATTTACTATTGCATTATGGAAATTATCATTATTTATTTAATTTATGGTAATACGACTTATTTATTTACTTATTGCATTATAGTAATAAAAACAGTATTTTATTATTTGCATTATGAAAATGAGAATTATTTTATATAGGTATGTATTCATTATGGTAATGAGAATTATTTTATTTTAACATTATGTTAAAAATATTTATTTATTTATTTATTTATTTACTTATTGCATTATGGTAATGAGAATTATTTTATTTATTGCATGATGGTAATGATAATTATTTTATTTTTTTATTTACTTACTGCATTATTGTAATGATCATTATTTTATTTTTGCCATAATGGTAATGATAATTATTTTATGTTTTATTATTTTAATTAAGGAATTAGTTATGGAGACGAGAATTGCCTTAATGTCATAAAAAAAAAAATAATGTTGCAAAGCAAAAAATCAGAATGGTCCTAAAACCGTATTCTTAGTTTATTCTAAATATTATTTAAAACACATTACATGAAATAATCATCAAAGTTTCATTATATTTTGTGGTGAAATATGACATGGCCATATGAGAGTCACTGTGTCTGAATGTGTACATGTGTGTTGACGCAGATGTGTCTCTACACACACAATGCTTCCAACGCTGTCCCTCAGGACCTGCATGTGTGTGTGTGTGTGTGTGTGTGTGTGTGTGCAGTGGGGGAGGACTCTATCTTAATAGTCTCAGTGTGAAATAAGGGGCTGGATCATCTGATGGGTAAAAATGATTAGAAGAGGAAGGGTCTCGCTGGAACACAGGACTCTAAGCTGGGGAGGGACGGACGGATAGAGAGATTCCCAAAAGAAAGAAAGGAAGAATGAGGGTGGGAGGGGAGGGATGAGAAAGACATAGGGGATGCTGAGGGGCGCCGGGGCACGGCGATGTCACACACTTTTTTTGTGCCTCAGTCAACAGGCGTGTGCCATGATGTGTGTGTGAAAGCACAGCCCTGCTGTCCAGCTTTGCTTCAGAGCATGGGAACCAACTGAACACACACTCCTAATGACCCGCGTGCTGCTTTTATTATATCACGCGCACACGTACACACACACACACACTCCTAATGACCCCTGTGCTGCCTTAATAACACACCAACAGGCGTCATTAGATTCGTACACACAATGGCATTATCACACAGATCTGCTTCTGCAACAGGACAACAGACACACGGACACATGCATGTGTGTGTGTGTGTGTGTGTGGATGGAGGCCGTCATCCTCATGTAGGTTTATACA
>JAHKKF010482111.1:0-11416 GCA_019740295.1 Labeo calbasu | reverse complement strand
TTTTTTTTTTATCTTAAACGTACTTAAGTATTGAAAGTAAAAGTACAAGTAAATGCAAAATTGAAAAGAAGCAAATAAATAGATATATGAAATGTTCATATACAGCTTGAGTAGCAAGATTGTGTTTAGTTTTAACTCTTTCTTCTATTTTGTATTTTTGGGTAAGAATAAGATCTGTGCACTTCATCTGGTACTTAGTGTCTTTCATTCGAAAATAAGAAAACATTTCTGGAATCTGCGTCTGAAATAGCATTTAGATGTATTTACACCGTTTAATGTATCTCAGAGGGGACATATAAACTGCAGTTGCAGATGCATAAATAGGCCTAATGTTTTGTTTTTAACATAAAACGTTGAGTACTGATATTTGAAATAATTGAAGGCACGAAAAAATAGTCGAAATGTGAAATTAAAACCACCAGTAGGTGGCAGCAAGTGACTGTTAATGAGTGAGTCATTAAGATTCAACCGATTAATTCAAACGGCTGATTCATTCAAAAACAAAGCATTTGACTGTGTAAATGAGTGAATCATTTGTATCAACCAATTCTTTAAAAAGATGATTCGTTCAATAAGTATACATCGTCCATGCTCAGAGATGCAAAACAATGCTGTGATCTTTGTTTGGGATTATTTTTGCTGGCAAAACTGAGTAATATTATGTCTAAACTGTAAGTCACTTATGGCTTTACTAAACTTGTATAAAATGATTATTAAAGGTGTTGTTATGCTGATATCTGTCGAAACGGTACTCTTTGTGTGATATAGATTAATTATAGGCCTATTAAATTATATGAATATAAAAAAGCATACAGAAGCATTTTTGCCATCCACAATTTAGATTGCCTGGAATTTTAAGTTTTAATAGACTAATAAATAACCCTGCGTGCACTCTGTGTGATTTGGCGATATAATCTGCTTGATAATGTCAGATCGCACATCATTACGACAACACTTACCATATTACTGCAGAAGATATACTGTATATCGCACACCCCATACTCGACTTGAGTGGAAAAAAAAACATCCGCAGTTGTGCACACACTTGTTTGCACATGCGCAAAGGTGTTTTTAGAAGTCTAACTTGCAAGCACCAGCTAACACTGATTCGTCAAACCTGCTTTCCTGCAGTCCGTGTTCTTCTGACTTCTTACTATTTTGTAGTAAGTAACGAATATGCTTCGGGGAAATGTATCACAGTAAAAGTATACGTTTTAATTAGGAAATGTAGTGGAGTAGAAGTAAAAGTAGGCTGACATATAAAACTCAAGTAAAGTACAGATACTCCCAAAAAATACATAAGTACTGTAACAAAGTATTATTACTTTGATACATTAGACCACTGATCTCAATAAATGAAACTATTTACTTATACACATTGTGTAATTCGTTGAGACCAAAGTGTGAAATGGTCATTGAAACCTATATCTTCAAATCACTGAGGCCTTGATTCGAAATCACCCTGAAAATAGAAGTAAAAAAAAATAAATTACAGGCTGATCCAACCTAACGAATCACAGCATCTCATACTGTAGGTCAGTATTGTGTATAGCCCCCGCGTGTCTGTCTGCACTCCCGACAACGTCTAGGCATGCTCCTGATGAGATGGCGAATGGTGTCCTAGGGGATCTCCTGCCAGACCTGGATCAGGGTATCAGTGAGCTCCTGGATAGTCTGTGGTGTTACTTGGTGGCTTCAGATGCTTTGATACAAAGGGTCCCAGAGGTTCTCAATTGGATTCAGGTCTGGGGAACATGAGGGCCAGTCAGTGGCATCAGTGTCTTCATTATCCGGAAGCTGCCAACACACTCTGGCCGCATGAGGCCGGGCTTTATCATGCACCAGGAGGAACCCAGGGCTCACTGCACCAGTGTAAGGTCTGACAGTGGCTCTGAGGATTTCATCCTGGTACCTAACAGGGAGGTCTGTGCAACCCTCCAAGTATATTCCTCCCCAGTCCATCACTGACTCGCTGCCAAAGTAGACATGCTGGATGATAATGTGATGATTAAGTGTTCCCTTAATATTTTCGAGAAGTGTAATTTTCTTGTAAAGTGTTCTTGCCTTATCTTTCTTTAAAATGAATGCCTCTCGGTTTGATATTTCGTTATATAATGCAATGACATTCATGCATTTTTAAGTGCGGCTTAAGCATCCAGATACTTTTTAAGGCCACTGTACTTCTAAATAATGCATGTGCCTACAGCAAGTTTGCTTTGCTGAGAATCCTGAACCATCCCAGTACTCTCGATTGAATAAAACTACCGAGCTGTTCTAATGAATCTGCAAAAACAAAGAGCTTCCGTCGTTCGCCAATTAAAGAAGTGCGAGACTCTGCAGGTGCAAATGTCACTCTCAGATAACATCTTATCATCACGCTAACATTCAGCACGCCTGTTCCTGTACACGATTCGTTCTTGTGGGTCATGAGTTCCTGGTAATTGAAGTGCCAGAAAGACAGAGGTGACAGCTCCCACCGGAGGTGGGAAGACTCTCCAGGGCCCTCAAAGAACCTCATTTGTGGGCCCTTTTATCCTTTGTTGGGTACAAAAAGGTACATATATAAGCTGCATGAGAAAGCCATTTCCTGTACCAGGTAACAGCAAGTGTGAAGTGGATCTGTGCAGATCTTCAGACTGCAATGACTCATTTTTTGGTGCGCAACATCTCCTTATGCAGTCAGAACCTGCTGCCGGGGGCAGAGAGCAAGAAATGATTCTGTTAATATGCGGTAGAATAAGCACACAAGGTGTCTCTTTTTGGGAAGGAAATCGATGAGTCCTGCTAACACAAGTCTCCGGTGGAAAGTGGGACAGCTGAGCTGACTCAAGATTGATCACGAGATGGACACCGAGAGGTCCATCGCCCAGCTGAGCTGGGTTTGTGTGTGTGTTTACATGCGTACTTTTTTGTCCCGCTAAGGGAAAGCAGAAATACGGTCTGCAAATTCCCTCCTGTCCGTGATCAAGTCTGGGTCAGCGCTGATAACATATTTAAGGATCCTTTATTTATGACCACAGTGACAGAGCTGTAATGGGTCAATGCTGATAAGACCTAAATGGACATGAAGACGTACATTATAAATGTCTAAGCGCAGCGCTAAAAGGCCCTCTTTAAAACTCCAAACTCTCCCAACCTTATTTAATTAAAATGGCCAGCCGATAAAAATGCTTACACACTATTTCAGTCACTTAGAGCTCATGAAATATTTCCCAGTGTGCACTGAGGCACAGACAGAGCGAGAGTGATGGCAAACTTACGGGCAGCCAGTGCTCGCACATCAGACAGTTTGTCACAGGACACATCTCTGCACACAAAAATGCTCTTGACTGGAAGATGGGACCACAAATTCACTATTCTTTTAGTAGAGGAGAAAAAGTAAAGGCCTGTCCGTGCCAGAGAACATGAAGTAGTACATTTCTTTCAGAATGTGTTTTTTCCTTGCCACAGTTGCCCTTGGTTTGCTCACTGGGGAATTTGTAAGGTCCTATTTCAGTAAAGGTGCTTTGAAACAAAATGTATTGTGAAAAGTGTGGACAAATAAAACTTGACTTTACTGGACCTCTTTTCAGTGACTGACTGACTGTCAATCCTGGCCTATTTGGGGTTTCTCAGGAACAAATAAGTTTTGTTTGGCCAGTGAACCTACAGCAATAGTTCACCCAAATATGAAACTATTGCCTATCATTTCGTGTCCTAAACCTGCATGACTACTTCTTCAGTGGAACCAGAGGTCGCGTTAGAGTTAACATTGTCCGTCATTTTGACAGACAGGGTTGTAAAAATTCTGACATAATCTATTATTAATTTTCATGTTTCAATTATAATAACACATTTAATTGCTTATATTTCCTGTTCACTTTTTTATCACGAACTTACAGGACAAGCATATAGGTTTATGGATTCATTTATTTATGAAGAGAACAGCTGAACAGAGACTCAACATAAACTCAACACCACACCCTGCAGTGACAGCGGAGGCCACTAAAATCAACAAAAAAAACGCTAGGGTTGGGTAAAAAAAAAAAAATCAATTTCTCAGTTTTCATGAAACAATATCAATTCTTAACCTCTGAGTGGAACACAAAAAGTTAATTTAAAAAAACTCTTTTGAATATATTGAAAGTGAATAAAGACTGGAAAAACAAAAGTGAGGAATATAGACATTCTGTGTGAGGAACAGACTTTAAGTCATTATTCATTAAAACAATATTGACAAAATCTTGACTAGCTCTCTTTGGTGCAAAGTAATTATGTAAAATTCTTGATTTTTTTTTTTTTTTTAATCAGTTCATCCAGTTCCCCCCTAAAAAAAAAAAAAAAAAAGGCCTGAATGGTCTGTTCGTAAATCAAATTGATTTGGGTCTTCAAATTCAGTTCACTCAAATGACTCAATGATTAGTTCACATTATTCTGTTAATCTAATTACAGCAGTTAAAGGGATAGTTCACTTAAAAATGAAAATTCTGTGATTAATTACTCACCCTCATGTTGTTCCAAACTCGTAAGACCTTTGTTCATCTTCAGAACACAAATTAAGATATTTCTGATGAAACCTAGAAACTTTCTGACCCTGCATAGACGCACTGCAAAAAAAATGATTTTCTTACTTAGTATTTTTGTCTTGTTTCCTAGTATAAATATCTAAACATTCTTCAGTCAAGATGAATTTACTTTACAAGTAAAATGACTTAAGATATTATCTTGTTTTTTTTAAACAAGGTTATCAAAACTGTTAGTTTTTAATATCTGCCAATGGGGCAAGAAAAATAATCTTGTTTAGCCTTTGAATTAAGATTATTTTTCTTACCCCATCGGCAGATATTTTTGCTTGTTTTAGACAAAAACTAACAAAATTTGTATATATATTTTTTTTTTTTTAGAAAACAAGACTTAATATCTTTAGTGATTTTACTTGTCAAATAAATGCACCTTGATTCATGAATGTTTAGATAGAAACCAAGACATTTTTTTTTTTTTTTTTTTTTTTTTGCAGTGCAGCAATGCAGCTGACACATTCAAGACCCAGAAAGGTAGTAAGGACATCGTTAAAATAGTCCATGTGACATCAGTGGTTCAACCATAATTTTATGAAGCAACAAGAATACTTTTTGCACAAATACAAAAATGTATCTTTTCTGTTCATGAGTATCACAACGAATCTGTGTGGTTCTGCTGACACAGGATATGGCATTCTGACAAAAAAACTCCATCTCTCTTAGTTCATTGTCTGTATATTCTGGTTCAAATAAGTAAGAATGGGTGAAAAATTGCAAGGCATCCTCTGTCGAATTCTTCAGGCAGTAAACAAAGACTGTTTTATGTACAGCGTGCGACTTCTCATCGATCCAGATTCAACATCAAAACGCTTTGAACATGGTAGTACTGTTGCTGTCTATTGCAGTGTCAGAAAGCTCTTGGATTTCATCAAAAATATCTTAATTTGTGTTCAGAAGATGAACAAAAGTCTTACAGGCATGGAACGACATGAGGGTGAGTAATGACAGAATTTTTATTTTTGGGTGAACTATCCCTTTAAGATTATCAGTGACTAACAATCTAAAAATTGTTCTGTTTATAACACAAAACTGTATGACTTGGAATATAACGCATGAGTCATTTCGTTTGCTTTGTTTATTCTTTTATGCTTTTGTGTCTTTTTTCAATCTGAAAGGTCTAGTCACTATTCATTGTAATTGGATGGAAAAAATCGACCAGGATGCTGCATGGAAAAAAGTAAGTTATTCAGGTTTGGAGAAACATGAGGATAAAAATAATCACAGAATTTTCATTTTTGGCTGAACTAATCTTTATCTTGTAATATCGTCAATTGGTCTATCAATCAACCATCTTTTCATTGATCCATCCAGCCGAAAGGCTATTGTCTCAATGTCAGTGCTTTACAGAGCAAATCAATAGTCAGGGAATCAGTATCAGTATCTGGAATGAACTACTGAGAGCAATTAACTGAACATATTGTTCATACATAGACAAGCTGATGTTAAAAACACAGTGTTGTTGATGGTTTGTGTGTGTGTGTGTGTGTATATATATTTTTAATTAAAAGTTCTTAGTAGACCACTTAGTAGCTAACGTTAGAATCACTGTTCTTTGTGTAGTTTCAGTACCGATACCACAGTGGTGTTAGATGCTGCACTGCCATCTATTGACGTGGTTCAGCATGATTGTCTTCTGAGTTTTCATGTTACTGATCTTACTTGTCCAACAGAGCAACTTGGGAATCACTACTCAGAATTTTCTATCTATAAGTTTTTCCATCTTGTGTTTGTTGTTCCAATGTTTTGTTTACACTATGATTATGTCTTCTTTCTTCTGTCAACAGTCCTTTTCAGGGCCCTACAGTGGTTGCGGCTAGAAGGGATACAGCTCTGACCAGAAACTAACAATGAAATGAACTGTTATACTTATTGGATTATGTTTTTAACGTCGACACCTACCCCAACCCTAAACCTAGCCCTTACTATAATACAAAAACAGTTTTATTGTTGTACAGGGTGACAAAAATTACGTAAGATTGATGTGCGCATGCCCAGTAGCTAGAGCTGTATTCCTTCTCTACAGTGCGACCATTTCAGTCGCATTTGCGACTGAAGAGTACTGCGTGCAACCATTCAAAAATATTTAGGAGCACAATGTGCAAGTGACTCGATCAGCATATTTGTGTTTGCGCTGAGGGGAGCTTCAAAATGTTTTTACGTATTTCTGCAACGTTGAGTAATGTATCACAGACATATCTCACGAATCCTTTCGTAAACAAAGTGTAGAGAGAGTGTAAATAAGAGATTCATTGTGCAATGTAGAGATCTTCACAGATTATAATGGAACTTTGTGAGATCGCGATGAAATACGATCTGTGAGTGAGTGACAGCTTTTAATGATTTTGTGAATGAGATATTGATTTACTACAACAGTTAAATAAACAAGAAGTTCATATTAAGTGACTTACATTGTCTGACTATAACACTATTGCCTGATTTTGCGCTATGTCGTCGTCAAAAATAGTCTGAAACAAGTCACAACTGAGCCGCTGCGTATCTCCATTAAAACAGCGTTGTTTAGTTTATGAATGAACCTGCGTTTTTAAACTAGTGAGTCAATGATTCAATTTCCCATTCATAAAGAGAGTCACTTGCTTTATTCCTGAATGAATCAGGCATTCGAACAAATCAAATGAATGATTCAGCAATTAAATCAGTGACTTGATGCCACCTACTGGCAGTTTTATTTTTATTTTTAAAGTATCTTTTATTAAAACATTTTAATAAATTTTATGTTTCATTTTCATTAAGCATGAAAAGACACCTACAAGCCACTTTTGTGTTCTTCTGTGCCACCTCTGTAGTACAAATAAATTTTGTTAATATATTTGGTAACTTATTCTACTTGTTCTTATTCTGTTGTTTTAATTAGAAATTGACTTTTTTAACTTTTTAAAAATTTGACCTAAAAGATGACATACTTTTAATAAAGTTAGAAAAATGCCATTGCATAGATAAAAAACAAAACTACCCTGTAAATCACTTTAAGGAGCCTAATGGGAAGGCTTTTTTTTTAATCAGATTTTTTGATTATTGATTAGAAGGTGCTCCTGAAAGTGCTCCTGAACCCTGCTTTTCTGCTTCTTCAACCATACAGGTATTTCCTCTTCCTTTGTCTGCACCAATAAGGTATGAAAAATAGGAGTAGTTTAATTTTCATCTTCAAATCACCAGACAATATTATGCTATTAGCGTTTTGTACTCTTGTGAATGTGCGTCGAAGACTGACACAGAAAAGAGAAACTGTTGAATAAAGTCATTGTTTTTGTTTTCTATGCCCACAGAAAGTATTCTCAAAGTTTCATAAAATTAAGGTTGAACCACTGATGTCACATGAACTGTTTTAACAAAGTCCTATACTTTTCTGGACCTTGAATGTGGTAGTTGTGTTGCTGTCTATGCAGGATCAAAAAGCTCTCAGATTTCATCAAAAAGAACTTAATTTGTGTTCTGAAGATGAACAAAGGTCTTACGGGTTTGGAAGGACATGAGGGTGAGTAATTAATGACAGAATTTTCACTTTTTGATAGAAAACTATTATGAATACATTCTTCATCCCATGAGAGTGTGGATCATTCACTCTTCACAAAATAAAATATTTTATAATGTGTAAAATTCGGGCCGAACTATTGATTGCAGATGTTTGCCATGGTCTTCACTTCAGTGCAGCAATCCAAGTCAAAATAATATAGTTTCTCCCTGCACACAGAACTGAAGAAATCACAATGTTACTCAACATATTGCAACTCAAGTGCAGCAAATGAAAGACATTTTCTGTTGCTTGTACATCAGTCAACTGCTGATCCACCACATCACAAAAATAAACATCAACCCCCACTCACACACACACAGATTCAAAAAACAACTAAGTTAACAAAGGTGTCTCGACAGTACTACAGCTTTTTCTCTAGATGAGGGAGCAGGATGCTAAGGAGACTGTTACAATGTGTTGTGTGGGACCTATTTATATATGCAGTGCAAACAAGCATTTCAAAATGGTCTCCTAGTGACTTTATGCTAAACTTATGTTTGACAGGGTCAAATTAATGAGCTGTTTGTGTCAAATAGCGTTCATCATTTTGGGATAGCTGCCTAATGAATGCAAGCTGCACTAATGCTGTGGAGATACTGACGGCGCATGATGAGCATGTACATAATAAATCTTTATGCGATTTAGAAACAAGCAGGATAAAGCTTCATCATTTGCACTTGGCTTCTGCTTGTGTTTTCTGACGCCTTATGAACAGTTTGCTTTGGAAAAAAGATATTACACCCCCTAACATTCATGAGGCGCCGTATCCAAAATATTGCTGAGGTTTGAATTTGGGTCATCGGATCCACTTTTGAAAGCAATTGTCTGCATTTATATTTAATGACTTTTATGAATATTCATTAATTATGGATGCTTTTCTGAATCTGTCCCCAGGATGACATAAGAGAGGGGTGTGATAGAAAGATGGGGCTTTAATGGATTTCCTGCATCAAGTAAGTATCAGCTGTATTTCTTTTTCCAATAAATACACATAATGACGCAAGCTGATTGTGATCTGTATTATTTGTCATGTTTAAAGAAAAGTCGGACCTCTTTTGGGTACAATTGGCAAATGAATTATGACGGATATTAAAAATACAAAGCAATTCATTTGATGGCACTCCAAGCTACCATTCTTAAAGTATTAATGTGCATTATGGGTATAATTTGCATTAAAAGTTAATGGGCTGAAACAATAAAGTTTTTTTTTATTTATTAGTGTCCCGAAAGGTGAACTAACTGCCCCCCAAGGGCAAATGGCAGCCTGTTAACTAAGTTCTGTGAAATTAACCTGAATCCGTCATGGTTGTGTTCATAAAAACAGAAAATCTGGACCCATAAAATTGCAATTTCATGCATCGCTCCTGTTAATCTCATTCATTCTCCTTCATCTTTTCTCCTTGAACTAGAATCACGACCGAGCTCCTCTATGCCATGGTTCCTCTTACACACCTCATTTGATTTCTCTTTCTTTTTATCTTTCTGTCTCCCGCTGCCTGTCTGTTCCTGGCAGGTAGGAGTTGTGTGTTGTCTGACATCCCGGGCGCTGTGATGGCTTTGGTCAGCAGTTTTAAAGAGTAATGACTGCAGTGGTCGCCAGACTCTTGCTGTGGGGTGTCACCGGCGGTACCGTTTAATGTATCCTGTTTGCTCTATTACAGTCTGCCAATCCAATGAGCTCCTGCTGCCCTGGACCTTTACGGATGATGCGGAGACGGACCCGAGAGTCGCATTTACCCTTGCGGAAACACTCATGGAAATAGCTCTAAAACTAATGCGGTGAAGGCCTGACTGAGGACTCGATGCAGAATCCTCTCCTTTATTTTTGCTTCCTCTGCTGAAATCAGTTCAGTCACTAAGCTAAAATACATACATCATTATCTTTTTAAAGGGAACATCGGATGGCTATTTTACACTCGTTGGAATGATTCTTTAGGGCAGGGGTTTTCAAACTTTTTGGAGCCAGGGACCCCTTACAGAGAAGAGGATTTTCCAAGGACCCCCTCATAATTATAACAGCGTTTAAGGCTAAAGTTGAATATGGGTGGGAATAATAAACATAATATGTTTGTTTTATTGGTGCAAATGGTCCAATTGTATATGTTCTTTTTACGCCATAATATAATTAAATTTACCATATTTTCCGGAAAGTTGCACCAGGTCAGGGGAAGAAAAACACAAGTCTCATGTAAGTCGCATTTTACTATAATGTAAATACTAATAGGTCTAAATAAAACGAATGTTAGGAAACTCGACAAACACATGTATTTTATTTCCCCTCACTCCAAAGCGTTTAAATTTAGTGGCATTCAAGACAGAACAGAAATAAATGCATATATATTAAGGGTGTAACGGTTCACAAAGTCAAGGTTCGGTTCGATAGGCCTACTGTAAGTGGTGTCACGGTTTTGTTGTCAATTCAATCAAGTGATGCCGAATTGCCGCTAATTCTAAAAGCGAAAGTAAAATGCGCACAGGCATTTACAAAGTTATTTAAAAGCGAACCTCTCATTCAGCATGAATCGTTTTCATGAGTGAACTGTTAGACGTGGTGTGGTTGCTAAACTATTATTTATTACATAAAGAAGTTCTAAAGAAGGATCTCGTGTCCGAATATCTGCTTAAAACAGCATCCTCCACATACCCTAAAAAAGTGTTTGGAAAAACACCACGGCATTGCGATGCTCACACTGACCGGCAAAACCGGTATGTGACCGGTATGTTTACTTGTCTCAAAGTTTGATGATGAAGAGGCTGCGATGTCAAGTTCACAATGCTACAACTGATGTGTGCGGGAGGCGCCGGCGCGAACACTTGGATTCCTTATATCAGTGAGAAAAATATATCCTTCAGGTAAGAGTAAGACACAGCCTAATTTAAAACGGTCTGTTTTATATTTGTGTAACTTCAAAATAACAGTGAAACGTTGTACTTTCGTAAAATAAAGAACAGAAGCAAAATGCGCTTGCCGTCTCAGCCTCTGTCAAACTCTTCCTGAAATGGAACAGAAAACTCAGTGATACTGCCTACTTGTGACACAGACACACTGAAAAAAATGTTATGTTGAATTTACTTAATTTTATTACGTCAAGGGGTTGCACGAAATAAATTTATCTAAATCCAGATATATTTTTTAAGTTGAGTGAATTTATATTTTATAAGTTGAGTTTACTTATATTTTATAAATTGGTTGTACTTATATTTTATACATTGAGTTTATTAATCTTTTTCAGTAATTTCAGATTAATTATATTCATAATTTTATTTTACACAACTCACGTGGTTAAGCTAGTCGCTGAAACCTTAGCTAATGTAATTTATATAA
>JAHKKF010482110.1:0-23086 GCA_019740295.1 Labeo calbasu | reverse complement strand
TAAGAAGATTTAAACATATATTTGACAACTGTCCCCTGCTTATTGCAGGCCAGATGCATTCTTTACACATGCATGCATGAATGCGTGGTGGATAAAGCAGCCCCACCTCTTACTGCAATGCTGACAATGCAGTGTGTTGCCTTATTTACATTTTGAAACATAGCAATGCACAAAACTGAGCTGGAGTATAAGACACACTCCACACATGTGTTTTGGTCTAACACATTTTACCTTTATTTACTAGAGGATTCGTATAAAAAGCTTAGACTGTGACTGTCACTTAAACTGACAACCACTGGGAGAGTATTAAAAGGTCACTCTGTGTTTGAAATGAAATTCACACGCAGAGTGTAACGTAGTAGGATTTTTATGAATCGATGTGGTGGGGTTTGGTGAGCGTTTAAAGCTCAAAGCCACGGACGGGTGACCTTTCAACAGAGAAGCTTAACCAGCGAACCTCCTTTACATCTCACCGCCAGCGAAGCTTTGACTCACATCAAAACAACTCCCGAAATGGCCATTTGAATCGCGTTCTGACTGTCTTACTAATGGCTATTTATTTTCAGATGATGTTTTTTGGCGTTCGATGCACTGTGTTAAAATTTAATGGGCCTTAAATTTAGCAACAGAATGTTATTCCACGTCCTGTTGATCGTTCAAGGTGGCGCGTCTGATGCACTTTGCCAAAATGGAGATGATGCACAAGTCTGGAATTAGCACTCATCTCTAGAGGTCTATTTAGACTCTTACTCAACATAATAAGCCGCAGTTTGTCTCTCCGCACCTCCTCGAATAATGCTATTTCACATGACGGCGAGAGACTGCACTTAGGTCATTACGGCCGCATTCAACAGCTCCCTACCAACGCTGGGCCGAACGGAAGGAATGTTTCGCCAAGAATTGTTTTTTAACTTTTGGTGATTTGCAAACTGTGCGCTTGTGTAACTCGGCTAATCCCGGAGGAGATCGCGGTGATGATGTTTATGTTTGCGGATGTCTGCCGAATGCTGGGAAGGGTTTGGGAGGAAGTCGCGCTCGGCAGTTACGGGTTTGAGGAATGCTGATTGAGATCTTTTGCACAATCGCAACGCTGTTGTTGCTTCAGTTTAAAATAAGCAATGACATATTTAAAGCCAAATGCAGTGGCACAATGTGCTAATTGGATGGATGTGAATTATTGGAAGCATGAAAACTGACATTAATTGAAGATCCTCCCATACTGCTTGTTATTTCCCAACCTGTATAGTAATGAAGTGCTAAACTTCTGTATTACACTTAAAATAATGGTTCCAGAAGTTTTTATTTATTTAATTTTTTTTTTTGCAGTGATGCCTAAACCATTCCTGTTTCCCCAAATAACCTTTCGGTGATCAGTTCTTAAAAGAACCATTTCCTTTTCTTAGTATGAAGAACACTTTTATAATCTAATGAAACTTTTTTCCAGTGTAAAGAACCTTTTGTGCATTAAAACAATCCCATGAGTGCCATAAATACTAACAAGGAATGTTTATTTTTAGGAGTGTAAGAAAACAAATGTTTTCAAAGATTTATCAAATTTAGCCAATTTGACCAAATATTACTTTAATAAAATTAGTTTATCTAAATGTAACATTCATTCTTAGGGGCTGTTCAAGCATTTTTCCATTTAAATGCACTGCTTTTCTTGTTGTTTTTCTAAATAAATGCACTAGACAGACATATATGTTGGATCTTTTGTTTGCACATGAGCAGTGGTTTTAAGACGGTGTGTCAAGTTAAAATATAATTTTGACTTTTACACGCAGCGCCACTCATCAATGTCAGTGCCAAAACAGTGGACCAATCAGAAGATCCGGGAGGCGGGGCAAGCGTTGCAAGCGTTGCAAGCGTTGCAAGCTTTTGTTTACGTAGCAAGTTGGCATGGCAACTGATTTTTTTTTGACGTACTTTTTAAAAGAAACATTCCTGAGCACACGTCTCACGTTTTTAGATGCAAGGACGCGTTCTGTGTAAACGGGCCCTTAAAAATAAAGGCATAAAGCCTTTAATAGCTTTAACATCCATGGAACTTTCCATTCCACAAAAGTTTCTTTATAGTGAAAAAGGTTATTAAAACTCTAACTCTTTATGTTAAGAAATGTTCTTTGTTGAACCCAAAATCGTTCTTCAATAGCACTATTGTTTTTCCATTTAAATGCATGACTTTTCAGTTGTTTTTCTACGTAAACACACGCTAGGCATGAGCTTTTTGTTCGTACATGAGCACTGTGTTTTTAAGATGTGTCAAATTAAAAGAATTTCAACTTTTACACGCAGCGACATTCATCATTGTCAGTTCCAAAACAGCAGACCAATCAGAAGACTCTGGAGGCGGGGCAAGCGTGCAAGCTTTTGTTTACATAGCAGGTTGGCATGGCAACTGATTGATTTGACAGCAACAGGAGGAGGCATCTGTGCTGCACTTTTTTAAAATGCTGAATATTGCGAAAAGGCGTGTTCTGTGTGAACGGCACCTTAAAAATAAAGGTTTTTTACTGGCATAATGAATCTTCAAAGAGATCGTTCACCCAAAAATAAAAATTCTGTCATTAATTACTCGCCTGAAAGACCTTCGTTCGTCTCGGGAACACATATTAAGATATTTTTGATGAAATCCGAGAGCTCTCTGAATTGCATAGACAATTGGTCCTACCACGTTCAAGGTCCAGAAGGGTACAAAATAGTCCATGTGACATCAGTGGTTCAACCGTAATTTTATGAAGCTTTGAGAATACTTTTTGTTGTTAAAAAAAAAAACTTTATTCAACAATTTTTCTCCTTTGCATTTCCCTATTTTGGAGAGTACCATGATGCATGCACAAAAAAAGTATTCTCGTAGCTTCATAAAAGAGTTCAGAGATCTCGGATTTCATTAAAAAATATCTTAATTTGTGTTCAGAAGACGAACAAGGTTCTTAAGGGTTTGGAACGACATACTGTAAGGGTGAGTAATTAATGACAGAATTTTCATTTTTAGGTGAACTAGCCCTTTAACATCCATGGAACTTTCCATATAGTGAAAAAAAGGTTATTACAATTCTAAGAAAACAAGGGCTTCTTTTAAGAACTGTTGACTGAAAGCTTCTTTGGGAAACCCAGAATCATTCTTCCACAGCACTGCTGTGAAAACCTTCTTTTGGAAGCTTTATTTTTGAGAGTGTTGACAGTAATTTTCCACAGCGCACCAAACCTGGCAGCCGGCAATGAGGTGACTGGGTTCTGACTTCTAATAATTTAATTTGCTCATGGCATGTGCACTGGAGAAAGTAATAGTATCAGTGATTTCCGGTTCATTCTAGGAATGTTTCTGACACACTCCCTCATCTTCTGCTTACAAGAAGAAAATTCAGACATGCTCTAACCAGCCTCAATCAAAAGAGTGAATCGTCATCAAATCAATATCCTTCAGTCCATCAGGTTATTTAGTGTGTTTACACATACACAACGGGCTATATGATTAAAGACCGTCCTGGTAATACCTATCAATACATATTTGCAATCATTTATTTCTTTTAAGTTGCCATTCAGTCACCTTTAAGTCGACGTTAATTGAAGATCTGCCAACCTAATGACTTTCCTCTGGGACGGAAAGGTTGGCACATCAATTATTTCAATGCAGAAAGTCTCGATTAAAGGTTCGCCCAAGTGCTAATACATCACAATTCTTAGCTCAGATGTCTTAATGAATGACATATTCATTTTTCTGTAGTGTTTTCTTCTAAAGTAGACGACTTTTTCAGTTCGCAGCATGGGAAAGTGTTCAAATAGTATTTTATCAAATGCAAAACCTTTGAGGTGAATACATGCCTTGTATTCTTCTTGGAGTCATGACCTATTCCAATTAAAGTGAGGCGTTTTTACGTAGATTAAAAAACAAAAATCTTTTTCAAGTGGAAAGAGATGAGCTGGAAAACAAGTACATCTTTATAGCCTACATCTATTTGTAGTCCTTCACTTTCCAACAGGGATTTGCAAACAAACGCAAGGCAGTCACCATGTTCATTTTAAGGTTATTAGCTTTCTTTATTATGTTTATAAGAGATTATGTTTAATTACTTTATGCATTTCTTGTTTGATTTTGCTTTCAAAATGTTTTTCCAGCTACATGAACCGATTTTACTCCAATAATAGAAATTATTTGAAATTTTATGATTAAACTTTACTTCATTTTCCATTTCTATCTCAACTTATTGAAAAATATAAATGTTACTTTTAAAGCTAAGAGCTAAAACATCAGACTGAGAATGGTTAGTGACATTAAAGTCATAGTTTTGTTTGTGCGTTCACAGTTTTGTACACATTCCCCCCTTTTTTTGTACTGCTGCACCATTATTTAATCGTTTGACATTTTACATTGTTGTTGTGTAATCTATCCCACATAAACCCGCCCCTATAGTCTATAATTTATTATTATGGATTATTTTAATTGCTGTCATTACTTTTCAATTATGCACTTCCAGTCTTAAAAGTAATAACTTTCATAATATTATGGCACTGGAGCCTCTGGGCCCACAGGGCTCTCACTCACTATCCTAACATGTAAACTGTTGCAGATTCAGCCTTCTGAATCTAATCGTCACCATCTAAGATGAACAACAGGCCTTCAGCTTGTTGATTTAACAGCACTGTAGCCCACATCCATTGTACCCTCGGGAGATTCACTGTTGTTTCCACGGCAACAAGCAGACCCTTGCCCTTCCCAGGGCTCCTGACATTCATTCAGACTGAACCACCCCCGACTGTAAATAGGGGGGAATTAACACTACTGACATGACAGGTTTTCTGACCAGATATCATAAGGTACACATTAACAACAGCTTTTTAAATTCCTTAAGACATATAAATTATAAAATTAGGAATACTGAATAAATTCACTGTATAATTAATGTTTTAAAGCAGCAACCTCCCCCCGTTCCCCAGTCACATGACTTGGTCCCTCCTCCCACGAGCTGTCAGAGCAGCTTGTTGCACGACCAGCTTCTTGGTAAACTAACTTGAGTTCGGCGTTAAAATCTAAACCAGCTGCCTGACAAATCGCGCTTTGCGTGGACCGACGAGAATGTTCGCTTCGGTTAAAAAACAAGCCTTAGTTCCCTTGACTTAACGAGTCATCTGCCGCAGTTTCCCATCGAGCTCTTTTGCCGTCTGCGTGATTTGTGGTCAAGAAACAGCACAGCGGCGGCAGGTCATGGTAACCAGGTAAGCAGCAGGTTCATTTCGAGCATTTTGTAAGGTATTGAGAGAGATATTTGTTAAGCGCAGACTGTTAATTGTCGATAGAAAGTGCGAAATGTCAGTACAATGTTTGTCATTGCAGATTGAGCGTGTTTTGCTAGCGTTGGATTCGTCGCTCAGTGATGTCGACATGGGTTTGGTAAATGTTGTGTTTCCTTGTTGTTTCCGAGCGAGAAATAACAAATAGTTAAACAAAATAAAAAATTAAAAGCACACGATAGAGCGCTAGAAGTTTTCACGGTTACGTGAAATACCCACGAGCTAACGTTAAAACGGGAACGCTCCCTTGCTGGGCCGTCGTAAAATCACCGTGACATTGAATCGGTTAAAATCGATGGAAAAAACGCGTTGACAGCTTATTCTTCAGGATTGTTTTAGTTGACAGCTGTTGCCTTTTTCCCGCGTCATCGCTCCGTTACTTCGTGAGGGGAATTAATTCGAATATATATCAGGTCAGTTTATGAACGTTACGCGTGCTAACGCGTAATTTCTCCTAATATGATATAACAACGACTTAAAGAAGAGTTTGTTTCTTAGTGTCAGACAGAATAGAAATGATGTTAGCTTAGACCCCTCATTCGTTAAAATGTTAAAAATAAAAATCAGCGTTGACAGCTCATATTTCATGCTTGTTTGTGCTGAAATTAATAGCGCTCGCGTAATCGTTCTGTGAGGATTATTTATTCGAAATATTTGCTTCGATATTTTCTTTAAAATAATGACTTTAAGAACAGTTTTCTTGCTTTAACGCACACACAGATTGTGAGAAAACATGTATAATAACAAAGGATGACGATGAGACTTTACTTCAGACTTAACGTGCTCAAGTTCATACTGGTCTTTTTCCCGCGTCATCGCTGCGTGAGGAGAATTAAATCGACTAAATCACTTTAGTTCATAAATTACCCGGAAATCCCTGGATCATTTTTGATTAGAACAGTTACTTGATATGTACAGATTGACATACGGTTCAAACGTCAAGACTAGTCCCGTCATGAAACCGCTCCCAAATCCCGCGCCACACCCCGTGCGCGAGATGAGCACGTGAGAACCCGACAACTAGTGCGTTATTACAGTCATCATCATCATCACCACCACCACCACCAACACACAACTACTAGAACGCTTCCATTACAAACGCAGCTGTCTATGCGTCACACGCTTGCGTCGCGTCGGCCGGTTTCTGAAGACCGCATTAGGAAAAAGTATACCATGTACTTTGTATCACCATATTCATGTAACATGTAATGCACGGTATATGTTCAAATAACATTTTTAGTTAGCTGAGACATGCAGATGAAAGGTGAGTTACCTGAGAAAGTGCTGAGAGACATAGATATGGAAGAGGATATATGCTAAGATGCTTTGCTAAATCTCAATAAGCATAATGCAAGTATGACCCAAATAGCAATCTAATTCCATGATCTCATTTTTATTTGCCCTCGCAGCAGGTACTGCACCTTTCTCGTTGTTTTAGTAAATTAAGCCTCTGTCTGATAGTCTGCGCACCTTGGCTGTTCAACGCAGGATAATGGTTCGTGCTCAGTGAGGATGTCTAATGGGGGTAATTAGTTACCTTTGGGTTTTAGAAACCAGCGTTATTTAGTTTTGCATCACCGTTTACTGTAGACGTGTTTTAAAAACACAAAAAGCAGAAATCTTCAAGAAGTCGTGTAAGAAATGAAAATTGTGAGTCAACTTAGTATTGCATTTTAAGTAGCTTAAGTTATGCAAAATGTGTTCATTCTTTTTCACATCATAATGCTAAACTACTGCTTGTGCAAACTACTGTAGATACTGTAAATGCATTAATTTGGTGCAGTATGCGTGCTGTTGTAGGCCAGGTTTAAAATGCAACACTCAGAGGATCCCTGATCTAGATTTTTTTCATGCAAATACAGTGGAGGTTAAATGCAGATACATTTGCATCAGGCCTATCCCATGCAAAACCTTTAAATTAATGCTTACTGATATGAATTGTCTTTTTGTATTTGCATTATTAATTTAGCAAATGCTTTTATCTGAATTTATCCAAAGCTGTTTGCAAAGGAAAAATGCAAGCCATTAATTGCAAGGACGTTTATGTTACTGGTAATACTTCATTTGGTTCACCTCTCTAAAATCTGTCAAATAGCATCATCGTGACAGATCGGCATGCTGCTGGGAATCGATTATAGCCTGAAACGGGAAGCTCAGAGGTGGTTTACATTTCTGTAGAACATTAACAATGTGACACATTTGATAAAGCAATCATTAAACGAGCTTGAAATCGTGATATGTAATAAAATAGCTGTATTAGTCAGAGCTACCTCAATAAATGAGGGAATCTGGAACTTGTAAATAAAATATTTAGGCTCGGTGTCTCAGTCTGTAAACAATTAGATAAGCTTAACGTCCTCTCCAAAGGGAATCCATGTGTTTTGGCTTTATATCAGGAATGATGTCATGGGTTGAATAATTTACTAGTGACGGTAAACAATGCTTAAATTTAATTTCTTCAAGTTGCATGTTTATGAAAGATCCATGCAATTGATTCTCTTCCATTAAATTCCATTCTCTGATGAAATAGCATTGCCTAATTGTATAGACACTAGTGGAGCAAAGCAAACAATTAAACCTGTATAATTATTTGACTGAATCGTTTGCCATTCCGCCTTGATTCTATATGCCAAATGAGCAATTTGAGCAATAAACAACATTAAACCGGTAGGCTTGTTTAGTGTAATCACACAGAGTTGACTGTCAGGGTTATCAAGGTTAGTTGGCAGCCGCGTCGAGCGCGAGCGTGTGTCTCGCCTCATTGACGTTTAAGCAGTGCATTGTTTTAACATCGTTCGCGTTGCTTTTGTAAAAGCACTTTGGCTGTCACATAATTGCAGTGCGCCTGCGGGAACGTGAGCCCCTAAAAGCAGGAGGCTACAGCTGTTCTATTGATTGGGATGGAAACATTGTGAAGCGGCGTCTGACTCATCACTTCTAGCCCACTGCATCATCCCTCACGTGACGCCGAGAGGCTTCCTGTCGCGAAGGTAGGGGAGGGGAGGACGTGTCCTCATCGCCCTACGGTAACGATGCTCATTGTCATAGCGATGGGTTGCCAGGGGATGCAGAGACCTTGGAGGCAGGCAGAGCTGCCGCGTTTGACGGAGGTGTTAGACGTGCGAGAGAATTCAAAGTCTGTCTTTGTTGCGACAACACAAACACTTCCTTGAGGGCAGATAGGCTTTGAAATGGCCTTGAAGGAATCGTTTGCTCATAAATGCAGATTTTGTCATCATTAACTCAGCCCTGCAGTGTGCCAAACTTGTTATTTGCTTTCTTTTGTGAAACTCAAAAGAAGGTAGTAGGAAGAAAATTCATGCAGATCTTTTCCGTGCAATCAAAGGGCATGGTGGTTGATCCTGTCAAGTTCAAAAGGACAAAAAAGCAGCATAAAATATGAAGCATTTTCAAGTCATATGATCAATGAGGAAAAGAGTGAAATTATTGGAGATGTTAAATTATATCTTCCTCATTGCTGTGCAGCTCAAAAATGCACCTTTAAGTTATCACTCAAGGTTTGTCTTTTTTTTTTTTTTTGTAATTCGTTTTTATTAAATGATTCTTTCTTATTTTAGGTATTTTAGTACATCAGTTTAAAATAAATTAAAATGAAAATGTTGCCTTGGCAGCTACCTGAATTATTTTTTTTTAATTATTGTTATTAAATAATAATAATGAGGAGTTTTACTGTACTACTGTACTTTTTGTTCATATTTAAATCGGATTTTATTTGTGCAGTTAGTAAATTTTATTTATTTATTTTTAGATATGTCTATGTGGTTTTTATTAATTTTTATTTCTGTTTTGTTTTTTCTGTTTAGCTATTTTTATTTTTCTTTGTATAAAATATGTAAAAATGACACCTAACCAGTCATAATGAGCAGTTTACCCATACTACTGTACTTTTTGTTAATATTTAAATTTGCGTTTATGTGTGTATTTATGTATTCATTTATTTTTAAATATGTCATATTTAAATTGGCTTTTTTTGTGTAGTTAGTAAATTTCATTTATTTATTTTTAGATATGTCTACTGTATGTGGTTTTTATTAATTTTTTATTTCTGTTTTATTAGATTTTTTTCTATTTAGCTATTTTTATTTTTATTTTTTTGGTAGAAAATATGTAAAAATTACACCTAACCAGTCATAATGAGCAGTTTACCCATACTACTGTACTTTTTGTTAATATCAAAATTTGCGTTTATTTGTGTATTTATGTATTCATTTATTTTTAAATATGTCTGTGGTTTCTGTTAATTTTACTTCTGTTTTATTTTATTTTATTTTATTTTATTTTTTCCATTTAGCTCTTTTTTTTGTATAAAATATGTAAAAATAACACCTAACCAGTCATAATGAACAGTTTTGCTGTACTACTGTACTTTTTGTTAATATTTTTATTTGCGTATTTTCCATTTTTGTTTTAGTAATTTTTTTTTTTAATTTTGTTTTTAGATATCTCCATGTCTATATGTAGTTTTTATTGATTTTTATTTCTGTTTTGTTTTGTTTTTGTTTTTCTGTTTAGTTATTTTTATTCATTTATTTTTACTATTTTATCCAACTAAATTAAAATGAGAAATACTGCCTTGGCTACTAGCTGGAAAAAAATACCTAAAATATATAAAAATATAAAATATAATATAGAAGTGTTTATAGTATGCAAAATTAATTTTTCATATTTAATTTTATTTCAGTTTTATTTAATTTCACTTTTGTCCATCACTTAATTTTTATATTTCTCTGGCATCATGTTTCATAGCCCCATTCACACCAAAAATGTATTTGACCGATATACTGCTTCTCATATTTATTGAGCATTTAAAAGTAATAATGAATATGGAAGCTTTGGGCTACTTTTATTATGCTTTTATTGTGTTTTTGTCCTTTTTGGAGCATACAGTATGCATTCACATTTGTATCCCACAGAAGAAAAGGGAAGAAACAGAAGAAAACCAGGGTTGGAGCAACTTTTCCTTTAAAATGCCAAATTTGTACACACTGCTTGTTTATAAAACATTTCCATTCCTCTCCGTCACAGTGTAGAGTTTGGGAAAGTTGGGAAAAAGATATCAATCCTCTGTTGCCAGGGCGTAAAAATGGGGGAATACCTCTAAATTCAGCATTCAGGAGCCTGTCATCGGAAGCTCTGAGGTCAGCCTGCCAGTTCGGGGAAACTCGGCCAACAACAGAGCCTCAGAGAGGGAATGCGGGATGCTATTGGCTAGACTGCGGATGGGCGGCCTCTTGCCGGAGGCAGTCTGGCAGGAAGGGGTTGGTTGCAGGAGAGGAGGGGAGGGGTGTGGGAATGGCTGGAAATGTTTCAGCCAGATAGTTGAGCAGTGAGCAGACGCGCTGGTGCTTTCTGCGCTGTTGCTGAGAGAAAATCCCTGTCTCGGCATGGGCCGCCAGCTTACGGCTTCGCGCAGGGAATGACTACGGTTCACGTGCTCGTTATATACCGGGAGAGCGTGAAGTGAAGGAGTCCGAACGCCGCACCAGGTGAGCGGGAGAAAAAGAGAGAGAGGGAGACGTGGAGAGGAAGGAGGCTTCATTATTCCAGCAAGGTGGGAGGAGTAGGGAATATTTTATCCTTTAAAGTTCCTGTTTTTCCCAACACGAGGAATTTTGCTGCAACGTGCTGCATGCGGGCTGGGGTGTGGAACAAGAGGGAGGGAAATCTGAGAGGAGGTGTGGAGTTGTGTCAGTAAGTTACTCTGCCTTTAACCCATGTGTATCCCAAATCCTAAGTCTTTCCGGTTTCTTTCCGTCGGAAAACATCTGTAAAGTAGTTTCAGTACGATGACTGATCTGTGTGAAACCGAAGGCATATTTGTGCATTTTACGAATATTTTTGTTCATTCCCGAAGGTAATGGTCCAGTCGGATTACCAACGGTTTTATGCAAATTTAATGAACGCCAGCATCTTTCATGTTGGCCTGATCAGACCTCCGGTTTTACTAGACGTACAGTCCAGACTTTAAAAGAGCAGGACCTGCGCCGTGGCAGGAAAAGGCCGCGTTTGTGTCGAGCATTTGGAAAACGTGTTGGGAGGAAGAGCGTGTTTTTTTAAAGAGAGAGACTGACTCTGCCCTTCCCGTTAAAAAAAGCATGAAAACAGTCCACTGACTCTTTATTAGCCAAAGCCTTGAGAGCAACAGAGCCTTTCTGAATCGATCCGAACACGTTTAGACAGACTCCGAAAGGTAATTAGCCTGCACCTTTTAAGGCTTTACAACTGCCAGGCGTGTTTCGTGAACAAATTACCCTTTATTATGAGACTATTTTAGCGGGGGCGTAGTATTGCGCACTTGTAAAGAGATCCGAGACTTTGTGCCAGCATCTTCACGTCAAGGCGAAAGTTTGTTGTAGAAGAAAGTAAGTATTTAAACTCAAGCTCATGTTGTGTTTTCATAATTTGGGCAAGATATTATCCTCCTTCACCAGCTTTTAAAGGTAAGTTAGTGTCATAATTAGCTTTTTCCTTTGGTAAGTTGGTAAGGGATAGTTTTTGAAAACACAATGCAAATGTCTGTCAGTCGCTAAGTAGATCAGATCTCTGCCTAAATGATCTTCTTAATTAAATTGCACATTGGTTTCACACAGCCTGAGGATATGAGCGCCGTACCAGCCAGGCATGGCTGCCGTCCACGAGGCTATAAATAACTAGAGACGATGATCTGGGGGATAAAAGCAGCCTTGGTGTTATGAAGATAATAACTTGGGTCACCGAGATTCAGTTTTACATTAAGGCTATTATCATCTGACACACCCGTTTTTGCTGACCACATCGAATCGGGGCCGCAGCCCTTTCTAAACTGCATGTGCAGCGATACCGTCTGTTTCCCCGTCCCGTATCAAGCCTTTCGTAGCTGTGGATTGTTTTAAATATGATCATTTGTTTTTAATCGCATTATTGTGCGATTGTTTATCAGAAGACGTTTCCATGATCACTTTATATTACATTTCTCTGAATGGGATGATGGCAGTGCATGATCGAATTACTGAAACACATGATTTACAGTCATTCAGCTTTTAATTATGAAGATGTTAAGCTTTTTTAAGTTGCATGATTAAAACTGGCTCGTTACAGTTATTTAAAGTTGTTTCCAGGTCCAGCTGTAGAAAACGTGGCCTAGTTTTGCACAGAATGAAGCAGTTACTTCCAAAACAGCTGTCGCCTTGACTTTGTCCTTGGCCTCTATGATATGATCATGGCATTGTACAAAATCATTGGCAATGAAAAGCATGTTTTTTTTTCCAAAACAGAATTTTCAGATTCAGATCAGAGTTCAGAAAAATTGATGGATCCAGTTGCTGCAAACAGTGGGCTACCAATGCTATAGGTTAGGATTTGGGTTAGGCTTAGGGTTTAGTATTGTTTCAGTGTTGGGACTTGCACTTAAACAAGTTCGGAAACTCAATCACGTCAATGAAAACCAGTAACTTAATGCATGACGTTATGGTCAACAGGAAGCTAGTTACGTGTGGGGAAAAGTCCAAAAATTATGAAAATGTCTAACAATTCACCATCCACCTCCTGTACAAATTAAGAGATGACCAGTATTATGTAATGCCAGCTGGCTTAGGCAACCCAAATCCTGATCTGATGCCATGGAGGATTACCCGACATTCATTCTCTGGGTTTGGAACCGTTATTATTATAACAAAAGAGGCTGTTTGAATAGGCAGAACCAGTTTGGAAAAGCCTGCTCTTGTGACCCCAATGCAAGTTCACCGGTTGTACTGTAATTTCGAACTGTTCAACTAAAGTTGTAAATAGGTTTCTTCGCATGTTGTTGAATTTGTATTAGTTTGCCTGCTTGTTAATTAGCAGATGCTAAGGGTCACGTTTCTTTCTCAAGGGGTCTCGAACTCGTTCAATACACGCTAAATGGTTGGACTGAAGTGGAAGCTTTTGTATTACCAGTTTACCTAATTTATCACAAATTAATTAGCAACCTAGTTATGTACCTCACAAGTATCCCAAAAGGTTACTTTGTTCACAACCCATTTTACTTTTGTGTTTCAAAGCGAAAAAATGGGACAGAAATAGGTTTTATTTTCTGTTTGAAATGGATTGGATTGTGAAAAGTGGGCTCTTAGAGGGAAAGAGGTTAGGAAAGTTATTCACAACCCATTTTACATCTGTGTTTCAGAGCAAAAAATGGGGCAGAAAATTGTTTTACAAACCTGAAATGGATTGAATTGTGAAAAGCAGGCATTTTATGGTGGTTAGAGGAGGAGGGGCTGAATTGTAGGAGGACTTGATGATGTCATCTGAAAAGGAAAGTTGTTTGCAACCCATTTTACTTCTGTGTTTGAAAGCAAAAAATGAGGCAGAAATGGATTTTACCCATCTGAAATGGATTAGATTGTGAAAGTGGGCTCTATATGGTGGTCAGAGGGGGAGGGGCTAAAAATAAGAGGGCTTGATGATGTCATCTGAAACAGAAAGTTGTTTGCAACCCGTTTTACTTCTGTGTTTCAAAGCAAAAAATGGGGCATAAATTGATTTTACCCATCTGAAATTGATTGGATTGTCAAAAATAGGCTTTTTTATGGTGGTTAGAAGGGGGAAGTGCTGAATAGTAGGAGGACATGATGATGTCATCTAAAAAGGAAAGTTGTTTGCAATCCGTTTTACTTCTGTTTCAAACCAAAAAATGGAGAAGAAATGGATTTTATTCATCTGAAATGGATTGGCTTGTGAAACGTGGGCTCTATATGGTGGATAGAGGGGGAGGGGCTAAAAATAAGAGGACTTGATGATGTCATCTGAAAAGGAAAGTTGTTCGTAACCTGTTTTACTTCTGTGTTTCAAATAAAAAAATGGGGCATAAATTGATTTAATTCATCTTAAATGGACTGGCTTGTGAAACGTGGGCTCTATGTAGTGTTTAGAGGGGGAGGGGTTTATAAATGAGGGCTTGATGATGTCATCTGGAAAGGAAAGGTGTTCACAACCCATTTTACTTCTGTTTTCAAAACAAAAAATGGGGCATTAATTGACTTTGTCTGTCTGAAATGGACTAAATTGTGAAAAGTGGGCTCTATATTGTGGTTAGAGGGGGAGGGGCTAAAAATAAGAGGGCTTGATGATGTCATCTGAAAAGGAAAGTTGTTCGCAACCTGCTTTACTTCTGTGTTTCAAAGCAAAAAATGGGGCATAAATCGATTTTACCCATCTGAAATAAATTGAATTGTCAAAAACGGGCTTTTTTTATGGTGGATAGAGGAGGAGGGGATGAATAGTAGGAGGACTTGATGATGTCATCTAAAAAGGAAGGTTTTACTTCTGTTTCAAAGCAAAAAATGGGGCAGAAATGGATTTTATCTATCTGAAATGGATTGGATTGTGAAAAGTGGGCTTTGTATGGTGGTTAGAGTGGGAGGGGCTAAAAAAAGGAGGGCTTGATGATGTCATCTGAAAAGGAAAGTTGTTTGCAACCCGTTTGGCTTCTGTTTCAAAGCAAAAAATGGGGCATAAATTGATTTTACCCATCTGAAATGTATTGGATTGTGAAAAGTGGGCTGTATATGGTGGCTAGATGGGGAGGAGCTAAAACTAAGGGGGCTTGGTGATGTCATCTGTAAAGAAAAGTTGTTTCAGAGACAAAGTTTGCATGCAGTTTATAATGTTGACCTGGATTGGGCAACTTTAATTGTTGAAAGTATTTTCCTTACGGTGATGTAAGATCTGATATTTTTCCTTTTTTTGGGGTAATAGATAATTGCATCTGTGGAATGCCCGGCTTTGCTGTTCAGCCAGGCGTCCTCCTCCGGAACCACTAATCATTGTGGGGAAGGGCGGGGGCGTACAGACAGCGCTAATCTCTGCAGGTCACAACAAGGATACCGCAGCCACCTTCCTACCTGCACACCATCTGTCCGCCCTCATCAGCCTCTGACTTGCAGTCATTCCTACTCGGTTACAACTATCTGTCAAAGCTCTCGCTTCTCTGAAACCCAGAGTAACTGCAGGGGATGTGGTGACTTGGCAGTATCTAGCAGTTTATTGGCCACTCTTCTTTAATTTGATACCTGTTCGGTGCCATTTTGACATAACTAACCTTTCTTTACTCCAGGTTGACTTTAATAGCTTTGAGCTATCAACTAAAGTTTTCAGAGAAACTCAGAGTGACCTGAGGGTCCGTTTTAGGACTTGGCAGTGTCTTGCATTTTTTTTTCTACTCTTTGATGAGCTTTTCTCTTTACATTTTTGCGCTACTGAATGGAATTAGTTAAGCGAGAGTCGATGCTCACTGCAAAACTGCCGTGTTTGCACTTTTCAGAGGTGTTAACCAATGCAGTTTACTCTGCATAGTAAACCAAGAGATAGTAGAAGGTATTTTAATATGAAAAAAACTGACACCGTTCACCTCTAAAAACCTTCTCTGATATTATCTTGTCATGTGGTGAAACCTACCCAGTGTTTTTGCGCTGTGTTGGCCTTAGTTAAGAGCAGAGTTGACGGGAAGACATTTGCATCGATTTGACTGGAATCGCAGTTGCTTTAAAAAGGAGCAAATGTTGGATTGGAAGTTTTGGTTTGATTGTGTTTTTACACTATTTTAGTTTCTCCATGTGTGCTGTAAGGGGCCGTTCACAAAGAATGCATCTTTGTATCCAAAAAGCGTATTAACATTTCAGCCGACTTGTTTTATAAACTGTGCACTTCACAAATTGTGTGATTGCACCTCGAAAAGCGAACCGAGCAGCCCTGCGTATCCAAAGACTTTGGTGGCCCATTATGTCGGTTTACAAGCTTTAAGCACTTCTTCTGGCTGACAGATTGTATTTCTAAAGCACCCTTTAACTGTCATTCACCTCATAAATTAGACCATCGGGTTTCTGAGTTCTAAAAATACAAGAGGATTAATTGCATGAGGTCACATCTGACATGGTTTCTATCCCATTTTTTTTATGGTTTGACTCTCGGGGGTAAAGCTATGAAATTAAATCGTGCCGTAGAGACTACGTGTGCGACGAGTATGGCAGGCCATTTAATTTTATAATCGCAAAATGGAAAGGAGCAGCAGGCGCTGGGAGTGTACGTCGGTGCAGCGTAGATTCAGAGGTCCAAGTGACCCTTTCTGAATCAACTTCTAACACCAGGGTTTTTTCCTTTCCAGGGCTGGAAATTGGCCTCTCTTAGGTCCCGTTCGAAGCGCTGCCAAAAAGGAAGCTTTGCTAATGTGTTTTTCAAGAGCTCAAATAGTGCCGCGCACAAGAATCTCAAATTACAGCTGCACCCGAACGCTTTTTAAAATGACTGCTTGACACTTTGGACCTTTGGACCAGTTATTTGACTGTGGTTCCTTGTCATCTTGGCTTATCGTAAAACCGTATGGTGCATTCAGCGCCCTTGACTCAAGGCTGCAATGCACATTTCAACTAGGGATGTGCAAAACTGTATAATGAAAAATCGACTAGTTGGTAGGTTGCCTGAATGGTTTTAAAATCAGTTTGGGGTTCTTCAGGAAAAGCAGTGCAGATAGTGTTATGGAAGGATGATTTTACTGTTTTATTTTATTTTATTTTATTTTATTTTATTTTATTTTATGCAATAACTTTCAAAATAAAAGACCAACTATTTTATTTTGGGTTCAAAAAGCATTGCAGTAGTGTTAATGAAGTTTTATTTCATTTTCTTTTTTTATTATATTATATTTTATTTTTATTTTTTTTAGTTAAGGAAAAACCATTGCAAATAGTGTTGTGAAAGTATGATTTTATTTTATTTTTTATTTTTGTTTTTATTTTATTTTTCTTCAGGAAAAGCGTTGCAATAGGGTTATGGAAATTTGTTTTAATTTAATTTATTATTTTTTTTAATTTTGTAATATTAAATTGTATTTTATGTTTTATTCTGGGTTCTTCAGAAAAAGCTTTGCAGTAGTGTTATGGAGGTTTAACTTTACTATTTTTATTTTATTTTATTGTATTTTATTTTATTCAGGAAAAATATTTCTGTAGTGTTATGGAAGTTTGACTTTGCTATTTTATTTTATTTTATTTTAGGCTCTTCAGGAAAAAGCATTGTGTAGTGTTTTGTTTGACTTTGCTACTTTTTTTAAATTTTTATGTATATTTTACATTTTATTTTTTAGTACTTCAGGAAAAACATTAGAGATAGTGTTATGAAGTGTTATGTTTTATTTTAGTTTAGTTTATTATCAGCCACTTTAAAATTCATATTGAATATAGGCAATAGTAGCTTGAAAACTAATAAAAGAAAATACTATGTTTCCTAGTGGCTATTATTTTTTTATATCTCACTTGTATAACATGCATGCTTGTTTTAAATACCCTGTTTATTGTTTTGTTGTTGCCTTGTCATTATTTTATGATTGCGCTGTCTGCAGTATGCAGATTAGCAGGTATTTTTGTTGCACTACACCTGTTGCATTTTTCTTAAAGGGTCGATTTCTCTCATTACGCCTCAATTACGTTTTTCTTTTTTTGTAGCTGCACTCATGTGGTTGCTAGGCATTATGGGAAATAGAAAGAAGAAACAGACCCTTAGCAACAAGAGTGGAATATGAAAGAAACACTCGAGCTCATTAGATTACGCTAATGCTCGCTGTGTGTTATTGGTGAAAGACAAAAGGAGGGTCCAGATCGACACAAGTCTTAATAATAGAAACTGAATCGATCAAGGTGGCTGCGGTCTGAATGGAATACTAATGTTTTGCCTACTGCATACTATATAATCGTGTCATGCGTTCACTATGTTGCTTAATTTAGATTTATCATCCCAGGGTTTTAATTTGAATATAAATATTTTAAAGTTTGGCAGTTTGATCAAATAATGAGTCAAGAAAGAGATGCAGTTCACATTTCTTCAAATAGAAGGTCAAGTTGAGTGCTTTGCATTATGGGATATTGCATACTTAAAATTGAGTATGAGTAGTATTCCATTTAGGACCAACCCAGGCATTCACGTTCCCTCTGTAGCGCACCTCAGAACATGTTTAAACTTGTTTTTTAATGCATGCGATCACCCTAAAAAGGTTCAAAGTGCTGTAGTGTTCGGTTCCATACACACAGTAGTTATTGTTTGGCACTTGTCTGTTGGCTTTGCTCTAAGTGGAGGGGACGTGGCCGTCATTACACAGCACAGGGAATCTTAAACGGCAGCTGCCGATTTTTACGGCCTTGTTTCGTCTGCTGCACCACCCCCACCCTTACCCTCCCCTCCTTTCCTTCAGTTTGCACAAGAAAATATTTCCAGATGTTCCGAGAAAAGAGCTCTATTTCAGCCGCGAGGTCTGTGTGAGATTCCCGAGTGCTGCCAGAGGCGGCGTATTCTAGGACGATTGAGTCCTGCGGTGGTAGTTATGTTACAAGCTGCTGCAAATCTAACTAGTGACTAGTTTCTGCCAGGGGTTATGGATGAATTGATAACCAAATGATCTGTGTCTCTCTGTCTCTGGCTGTCTGTCTCTCCGTCTTATCGTTCTGTCTTTGTCTTGTTTTTATTGATCGTAGTCCGTTGTTGTTTTGTTTGATGTATCTATCATTCAGTCATTCTAAATCTATCGTTCTATCATTCTATCATTCAGCTTATCTATCTATCTATCTGTCATTCTATCTGTCTATCTGTCGTTCTATCTATCTGTCTGTCAGTTTATCTATCGTTCTGACTAGCTATCTGTCGTTCTATTGCTCTATCTATCGTTCTATCTATCGTTCTATAATTCTGTCATTCGATCTATTGTTCAGTCATTATCTATCTATCTGTCTGTTTGTCTGTCATTCTATCGTTCTGTCTATCTATCTATCTACCTATCTATATCTACTTATCTATCGTTCTGTTGTTCTATCTCTCCATCATTCAGTCATTATCTATTTATCTGTCTGTCTATCATTCTATCTGTTGTTCTGTCTGTCTGTCACCCTATCTATATCTCTGTCATTTGATCTATCATTCTATTTGTTGTTCTATCTATCATTCACTTGTTATCAATCTATCGATCTATCGTTCATTCTATCTAGTGTTCTATCGTTTTATCTAGCATTCTATCTGTGTCTATCGTTCTATCGTTGTATCGTTATATCTATCGTTCGTTCTATCTATCGTTCTATCATTCTATCTATTGTTCTATCTATCGTTCTATCATTCGATCTGTTGATCTATCTATCTATCTATCTGTCTATCTACCTATGTATATCTACTTATCTATCGTTCTGTTGTTCTGTCTATTATTCGATCTGTTGATCTATCCATCATTCAGTCATTATCTATCTATCTGTCTATCTGTCATTCTATCATTCTATTGTTCTGTCTATCTGTCATCCTATCTATATCCCTGTCATTTGATCTGTCATTCTATCTGTTGTTCTATCATTCACTTGTTATCATTCTATCAATCTATTGTTCTATCGTTCATTCTATGTAGTGTTCTATCGTTTTATCTAGCATTCAATCTGTCTGTCGTTCTATCTGTCGTTCTATCTATCGTTCTATCATTCGATCTGTTGATCTGTCTATCGTTCTGTCTATCTATCTGTCTATCTACCTATGTATATCTACCTATCGATCGTTCTGTTGTTCTATCTATTATTCGATCTGTTGATCTATCCATCATTCTGTCATTATCTATCTATCTGTCGTTCTGTCATTCTATTGTCCTGTCTATGTCACCCTATCTATATCTCTCTATCATTTGATCTATCATTCTGTCTGTTGTTCTATCTATCATTCAGTTGTTATCCGTCTGTCTATCTATCGTTCTATCTATCGTTCTATCGTTCGATCTATCTATCTGTCGTTCTGTCTGTCTATCTCTATATTTCTATTTGTCTGTCTATTTCTTTCTCTCTGTCTGTCTGTCTGTCTGTCTGTCTGTCTCTGTTTTTATTGCCTCCTTCTCTTTGTGTCTGTCATCTATGTCTTTCTGTCTCTCTATCCTGTCTTACTCTGTGTTTCATGTGAGCTGGGCGAGCTGTTGTGGCACCAGTCGCTGACGGGATCGCGTCTGGAATACGCATCTGTTTCAGTCCTTTTCTGGCACTTGAATGGCTGCCAGGAATATTGCGCCGATGCATGTTTTCTATTGGCTAAAATCTCTGGCAATACTCAACAGGTTAGGCATTCTTAAATGGTTTAGGAAAGGGAGGCGTTTTCCTTTGGTGCTTCTGCGCCTCGCCATTTGACCGAACGTGGCACTGCCCTTAATCAATCTCACTTTCATTTCCCAGCATGCTTTGCTGCGATATTTGATATGCTTTGCTCCTAGTTGAAATTTATGCTTATGATGTCCCTCATTAAGTCTGTTTGAATAAAAAAAAGTGTAGATGCAAATATGATGGCCTCTGATTAGGTAACACCAATGCTTCAATTTCCAGAAAAACATCCGTCTATTATTCCTTTTAGGTGGATGTTGTCGGTTTGATATGCAATTAAACACACTCCTTTATTTAAAAATATCTGTTCTTACTTTAGGTTACTGTGAAGTTATAAAAGGTGGTTTTGACATATTATTGTTCAATAATCTGACCTTTGCAATTGCTACTTGAACAACTGAAAGATTCAAAGTAGAAAATTCAATTTTGTGCCAACTAGAAATGGTCAAATCCACGTGGAAAGCTTCTGTTGTCCATGTTTCTTACCCAAATCTTGGCCGTCTTTTTCAGATCCCGGACAGAAGAAAGTGCCTTCTCTGACGACGTTCCTACTTGAAGCTGCTCGCCGCTCCCATCCTACACTGTAAACAGAGCTGGCTTGGCCTCCGAAAAGATCTCAATTCCTCAGACTTGCCAAAGCACAAGGAACCAACACACTCTTTCCATTCTCGGACATTACTAGATATCGTTCCAAGGAGAGCCGTTGCCTTCAGAAATTGCCATCCACAACCGTCTCAAGACCATTTGAAGACCTGGAGCATGTTCTTATTGTCGTGCCAGTGTTGTGCACCTGGGACTAAATGACTGATGAACGAGATTGACAGCTTCACTGATAGCGGCCATCTCCCACACGACAGCCAGCGGGAGTCTGAATGTGACGTCTCTATTTAAAGGGCCTCGCCGACCAACCTCAAAACTAGACACAAAACAACACAGAAATACGTTCGCAGACTATTTGAACCCGAATCAACAATCCCGCACTTGACATCGCAGAGCCTGCAGGTTCTCAAACAGCTATGGCTTTAAACATCGCGTCGATACGAGACACGAAATGGCTGACGCTCGAGGTGTGCCGGCAGTTTCAGAGAGGGACGTGCTCACGCAGCGACGAAGAGTGCAAATTCGCGCATCCGCCCAAGAGCTGCCAGGTGGAGAATGGACGGGTGATCGCCTGCTTTGACTCGCTGAAGGTAAGACCAGCCGCTTACTTGATAGATCTTTTTTGTTTGCAGCAATGCAAGATTGCACTTGGATCATGCTGTATGTTCGTTAATTAGCTTCTTAATTAGTCTTTTTTTGAGTGATGATTCATTTTTTAAAATGGCTAAGGGATGTTTCAAGGACTGATGTTTGACAGAATGCCTCCTACCTATCGTAAAATTGCCATTTCATGGCCTTTTTCTTGGTTTTTATTAAATGTCAGGAACAGCAATGTAATTGTGCTCAGTAAATAATTACGTTTATTAACAATAATAGTAAGTCCAACATAGCAGCTTGGTGCATTACTAATTAAACACATCTTAGCCAATCAGAATTGTGGCATATTCTAGAAAAAATGGTCCAAAAAGATGTCATTTTACAATTTAACTAGTACTTGCATTCAGTGTGTGTTACATAAACAAATTTTACAGCTGGAGCCATAAATCAATTGATTTAGGCATGAAGTTTGGCCAAATAACTATGGTAAAATGGCTATTTCATGGCCTTTTTCTTGGTTTTAATAAACGGCAACAACAGCAATATGATAAAAGACATCAATTTTCAATAAATAATTATGTTTATTAACAGTAATAATTACAGCATAGCAACTTGGCTCATTATCATAGAGTTGCAGTCACAGACGTACATTTATGTTCATTTTATGTTTTGGCTCATGGCCTATCCAATCGGAATTTAGAGTACTAGAAGACACAAAAAACATGGTGATTCCAGAAAAACGGCAATTGTGGTTCTTCCACTAAATAATATATTTCATGACTGTAACCTTTCATGCTTGGTGCATTACTATTCAAACACGGCTTAGCCAATCAGAGTTGTGGCATATTCTAGAAAAATGGTATTTGCATTTAGTGTGTGTTATATCAACAGAGTTTACAGCTGGAACCATAAATCGATTAATTTAGGCATGATGTTGGGCAGATTCTTGGTTTTAATAAACAGCATCAACACCGATATGATAAAAGACATCAATTTTCAATAAATAATTGTGTTTATTAACAGTAATAATTACAGGCTCGTTACTATACTTGGCTCATTATTATAGATTTGCAGTTGCATGCATATCAGAGCAATTTCATGGCTAAGAAATGTTTTAGGCATGATGTTTGGCGGAATGCCTCGAACTATGGCAAAATTGCCATTTCATGGCTTTTTTCTTGTTTTTATTAAATGTCAGGAACTGCAATGTAATAAAGTTACCAGTGTTCAGTAAATAATTACATTTATTAATAGGGGTGTAACGATATTTCGTAGTACGATATTTTGCGATGCAAAAATGTTACGATATGTATCGTAGAGTGATGACGATACATTTACGATATGACGACAGTCTAATCCTATTGGTTGAGCTGCCGACGTCTCCTCCTCTGCAACAGCGCTGCTTGTGCTTTCATTGCAGATGCAGAAATCATTTGAACTGAATATTAGTAGAGCAACAT
>JAHKKF010482095.1:0-11231 GCA_019740295.1 Labeo calbasu | reverse complement strand
CATCTCATTCTGGTCGAGGCTGCTTTAAATGCAAATGAGCTCTGCTCGCCCCGCCCCTCTCTTCTCTCTGTGGACAGACGAGCCTGTTTACTTTAGCCGCATTTAGCCGTGTTTAGCCGCTAAACTTGCTAACTAGCACATTATTAGGAAAGGCGATCACAAAGATTCATAAAAAAAAAACCTTATACTCACTTCTGCTGTAGGTGAAGCTGGATCACGAATGATTTGCGCGAACATAGACAGATATATGTAGATCGGGAGGCGCATTCCCATCACAAACAAACGTAATCTACTGCATCTTCAGCGGCTCAGATGTCGGGGTAAATGATGACCACTACGTTCATTATTACATCCAGCAACACAACACCTCAATCGCTCAATTGGTGATATTCTTGTCTACTTGTCAACTTACATCCCTGCTCCCGCATCGAAACAAAGAGGGCGGACTGTTACAGCTAATCTGAGGTAAAACACCCATGTCAATCAACTATTGTGGGAGCGGCCTCTGTCGGTGTGACGCCACACTGACAGGCATCTGAGAATGACTCAAAAAAAAAAGGGCATATTATTTTTTACAGATTAATTAAAACCCACCGCATGGTTTTTTATCATTATAGGGTAGATGTGTACATACACTGCCAACACACATTAATGTTCAAACAACATGTAAAAGTGAACTTAGCATCCAATGACCCCTTTAAAAGATGGGTAAGTTACCCAGCTGCCTTAAAATTTTGAATCAACTCAAATATCTAAATTGTCACTTAGTACAACTTAACATTTCAAGTTCACTGAACCTAAAATTTATAATAACAAGTTATTTTAAGCTGACTCAACAAATTGTTTTTTACAGTAAGTATTACTCCAAATAAAATGTTATTATAATTTTTATATCAGTAAGTCTTGAGAAATATGTCTGTAAATATGTTAACAGATTTGAACTATACTTAGTATGAAATAAATGTATTTTAAATATATTACTTTTTTTTTTATTAGGGTCTAGACTGAATACAATATGCCTTGTCAATATGGTTGGAAATATATGCCAAAAACGGGACATTTTAGTATTTCCAAAGACTGTATTCTCCTAATAAGCACTAATATGTCGTACACTCCTATCATTTTAGATATATTTAATCATGTAATGCAAGACATATATCTTATGACATAAAGCTGACGCTTCTTTGTGGAAATGCTCCCAGAACCTGTAAGACTGAGCAAGCAGTTTTTTTAACAAAATGCTTTATTGCATTATTTTAGTCTTTGGTCTTTCTAATTCTATTTACCAAACCTGCAAGCATGGCAGCATTGCACTGCTCATCACTTTAGACCATGTTTGCAGGTAAGCATTTGAGGGCATTTGATTTACTGCTACCATTAATGGTGTGTTTTGAAAGGCAGGAGACTGTAGCTGTAAAGCGCGAAGAAAGATGGACAGCAAACATGGTTTTCCAAGTGATTTTCTCACCCCTGTGACTCTTCCCTCTGTGCTGCTAAAATGTGCAGCTCAAATATGAAGAAATAACCAACAGAAAAATTGGAAGGGTCATGTTTACACAAAGCTGGCCTTTGATATCTCACCACTAATGGCGTGCAGGTTGCAGCAACTTGATAATGCACTTTCAAACACTATTAGAAAAAGACTTTATCTCGAGAGTTCTTTTCTTGCCTAAAATAAATGCAAATTCAGGCCTTTGTGGTTTAACATAAAATTTCCTTCAACATTCCAACCAACAAAAGACTCTGTGATTATGTTGCCTTCTTTAACAGATATGTAAGAAGCAGATTCTCATTGCAGTTGTAAAATCAAGTTAATACTTGTAAAAATAACACTTTTTGACTGATTATTTGATGCATGTTTAATATATTGTACTGTCAGACCTGTGTAGACTCATAAAGCGCTACCAGAGTTCACATCTTGGTACACTGTTCCTTTAGATCCTAAATCTAAATCAAGGCAAAAACGCTACAAGTATAGCATTCTTGCAATTCTACATGTGTCTTAAAAACATTCCAACTAAAGCAACTCAAAACTGGAGCTAAAAGTAGGAAATGTTGGCCTCAAAACTGGGGAGAAGAGCAAGCTTTGCTGTTTCACATCTTAATCATCCACTTAGACTCAAGAAAGCGATTAAATGTGCCTGTTGAGTCCCGCAAGGTTTTAATCAAGACTTTCTTCCTGTTTTCTTTACGCTTTGCTTTCTTAACACCTTACATACATCAACTTCGCATGTGTCTAAAGTGGGTCAGCCTTCGCTTCCCAAGTCACCGCCATGATGGTGAGTCAACACATTTATCATTGTGTTCATTATTCCCTCAACGGCATCACGGCCACAAACAATTTCTCAGAAAACCTTTTGGAGATAAATGATTTGTGCTAATGAATTTCATGCCTTCACCATCTATATTCCTCAAGTTAAGTGCTTCCGTCATTCATTTGTGCAAAATGTGTGTTGGTGTATGTCAATCTCATTTACTGTAATACTGTAATTTACTGTCTTATTTTTAGAATCCAATGCATCCTCCATGTTTTGCATTCTTGCTCTGGTTTAATGCTGTGCTGAACAAAGATCAAGATATTGTTTAGAACTTAAAGGATTAGTTAACCCAAAAATGAAAATTGACTGAAGATGTACTCACTCTTGTGTCGATTAAGGTTAATGCTCTGTCCAAATCCAACCCTAAACCTACCCGATAGTTTTAACAAATGCAAAATGGATACAAAAATGCATTTGTTGATGCAGCCGTGCTATTTCAACTTCCTTATGCGGATTTGAGCTATTTTGTCGAACTGTTGTTTCACGGGATTTGTACCAGCGCTCTTCATCACTCAAGTGCAACGCCACATCGCGTGAGCTTTCGAGCAAACCTACTGAATTAGAAAACTCATGCATATGAAGCTCTATATGTGATGACAACGTTACAAGGTATCAATTTTCAAATCATGCATGATGTTAAAATTCTTTTGAAGTCATAACATAATATTCAGCAAGTAATTGTGTGTAAATTGGGCTGTATTAATCAAAACTCCATCTGTAAATCATACTTTGTGTGAAAAGGAATATAAGCTGTCTGAGTTTTACTGCCTCTAGTGTTCATTTCAACTGGAAACTGTAGTGATTTGTACATATTGGTACTTTTTTTAATTTTGCAGATATGTTTATAGAGGCACGTATTTCTAATGAGCCTATGTTGAATTTAGCATTACGTCACTTGCTCACCAATAGATCCTCTGAAATGAATGGGTGCCGTCAGAATATAAGTCCAAACAGCTGATAAAAACTTCACAGTAATCTACAAGTTACAGTAATCCACACGACTGCAGTCCATTAATTAATGTCTTATGAAGTAGAAGAGCTGTGCGTTTATGAGAAACAAGTCCACCTTTAAGGTGTTTTAACTTTAAACCATCACTTCCAGCCAAAATACCAATCCATAATGCATAATAACATTTCCCCCTGTGAAAAGTCACATCAAAATCCAACAATATATTTGTTTTCACTTGTAAATTGTGCTTCACCTGTGCATATTTCTCTCTTGATTCATAATTTTTCGTCAAAATACAGGAAAACCAAATTTGTTTAGAAAATAAACACTTTACATTAAGGTTCATGAGGTAACATTAGTTAACTACTTTAGCTAACATGAACTAAGAATGAACAATACTTTTACAGCATTTATTAGTCTTAGTTAATGTTAATGTAACCATTTGCTAATGCATTATTATAGAAGTTCACTTCCAGAACAAAAATTTACAGATAATTTTTTGTCATGTTCAACGGAGCCCGTGAGTTTGAACTGTCAAAATGCAGTTTCAATGCAGCTTCAAAGGGCTCTAAACGATCCCAGCTGAGAAAGAAGGGTCTTATCTAGCAAAATGATCGGATATTTTCAACAAAAATTGACAATTTAAATACTCTTTAACCTTAAATGCTCATCTTGTCTAGCTCTGCAATGCACTCTGTGTAATCCAGGTCAATACAGCTAGGGTATGTCGAAAAACTCCAACTTCAAAATCATCCTATATCGCTAAAGTACCGACCCAGTGTTTACAAAGTGAACGTGCAAGGAGGGCCAAACACCCTTTAAAAAAAATGATAAAACAGCGAGGTAGGACGATTTTGAAATTGGAGGAGAAATGAGATGGGAGTTTTTGACCTACCCTAACTGTATTGAACCAGAATACACAGAGTTCACGCAGAGCTAGACAAGACGAGCATTTAAGTCTTAAAAGTAAATAAATTGTCAATTTGTTTAGAAAATGACAAATCGTTTCGCTAGATTAATACCTTTCTTCCACGGCTGGGATTGTTTAGAGCCCTTTGAAGCTGAATTTAAACTGTATTTTGGAAGTACCATAAAAGTCCATTATATAGACAGAAATCCTGAATTGCTTTCCTCAAAAAACAATTTCTTATCGACTGAAGAAAGAAAGACATGAACATCTTGGATGACAAGGGGTTGAGTACATTATCTGTTAATTTTTGTTCTGGAAGTGAACTTCTCCTTTAAAATCAAAAGTTGTGCTTGTTAACATTAATTAAGGGCCTGTAAATTAACATTAACAATAAATGACTGTGTTTTCATTAACTAGCATTAACAAAGATGAATAAATGGTGTAATAAATGTATTGCTCATTATTCATTCATGTTAGTTAATACTTTAACTAATGGAACCTTATTGTAAGTGTTACCAAAATTTCTAAGCAAGGGAGTACACAGCCTCATGGTTCATTTGCCACCTCATACAATAGTTGTTTTCCTGTGAGATCGGCGATCGTTGCGTTAACTGGTTCAAATGTAACCATTGTTAATTTGCCAGACCACTTAGTCTAAACCTAAAAAACGAGTCAAAACAGCATTGAAAATTATTATTCATGTCAGGCCACTGATGTTTACTGTTCAAACCCCACGGAGAGGAGTAGATTAGTTCCATCACATACTTGAGAGGTTTTGAAGGAGTATTTTCTGAAAGGCTAACACTCTCCGATCTATCGGTGAAGCCTGGCTCACTAAGTCCTGCACCTCAGGAGGATTGCCTTTGAAAAGCTAAAGTAGGAATATCTATTTAGGGCACATAAAACCACTGATCCATTTTTACTCTTTCTCGTTCTCTCCTGTTGGTCACAAGGAATCTTTTCCCACTCCACACTCTGACTATTAAACTGTTTACTCTCGTGTTAAGGGAGTTACTGCATAATTCATTGAGCAGTTATTAGTCTCATTGATTAGATTCCAGTCGCACATTTTTAGACATGGAGGAGCTTTAAACCCCCCCAGAGTGCGTTCAACAGATGAACGTGCCATTTCCTCGACACAGCGGCACCCACTTTCGCCTCAACCTTCATCATGGCTCTGTAAAGTGACCTTAAGTAAGTATCAACCTTTCCTGACACTAACATGACGTCGCTCAATAGTTTTTTTTTCTACGAACGTAGACTGAATTCAGACAGCAGACCTGCCCAAAGCTTTTCAAAGCCGACACATTCTCCAAGGCACCATGAGCTCCCTGACAGGTTATCAAAATGTGTCTAAGATGATTTAATCCTCCCCTCACAAGCTTGTCGAAATACCAGAAGAATATGTCAGTCTCGATATTACGATGTTCTAAACTGTTAAGAACTTTTTTCCCAAACACCTTTTTAAACCTCTATTAAATTCAGGGGAATCTCTGCCAATCAGTCACTGATGAGTAGCCAATTAATTAAAATAGTAGTCAATTAAAAATCTAGGGGTGACCAGATGTGGTTCTTCATCACGTTATGCACAGATCAAATGAGTTTGTGGAAATAATTTGATGATATGCTTGCTACAAATGAAAGATATATACATACATTAATATATGCATACATACAGTTGAATTCAAAAGTTTATGTACACCTTGCAGAATCGGCAAAATGTTAATTATTTAACTAAATAAGTGGGATCATACAAAAAGCATGTTATGTTTTTATTTAGTACTGACCTGAATAAGATTTTTTACATAAAAGACACTTACATATAGTCCACAAGATAAAATAATAGTTGAATTTGCAAACATAACTTCTTTCAAAAGTTTACATACACTTGATTCTTAATACTGTGTTGTTACCTGAATGATCCACAGCTGTGTTTTTTGTTTACTGTTTAGTTGTTCATGAGTCCCTTGTTTGTTCTAAATGGTTAAACTGCCCACTGTTCTTCTGAAAAAATCCTTCAGGTCCCATAAATTCTTTGGTTTTTCAGCATTTTTATGTATTTGAACCCTTTCCAACAATGACTGTATGATTTTGAGATCTATCTTTTCACACGGAGGACAACTGAGGGACACAGAAGGTTTAAATGCTCACTGATGCTTCAGAAGGAAACGCAGTGCATAAGGAGCCAGGGGTGTAAAGTTTTGAACAGAATGAAGATGTGTGCATTTTTCTAATTTTGCCTAAATATATATATTTTTTTCCATTTAGTACTGCTCTTTAGAAGCTACAGAAGATACTTACATGTTTCCCAGAAGACAAAATAAGTCAAATTTACCCTGATCTTCAAATTCAAAAAGTTTTCACCCCCAGCTCTTAATCCATTATTTCATTATTATTTTCGAGCATCAGTGAGCGTTTGAACCTTTGTTATAGATGCATTTGAGTCCCTCAGTGTAAAAATATGGATCTTATGATCATACAGTCATTGAAAGGGTTCAAATACACACAAATGCTGAAAAAACACAGAATTTGTCGGACCTGAAGGATTTTTTTGAAGAACAGCGGGCAGTTTAACTGTTCAGGGCAAACAAGGGACTCATGAACAACTATCACTAAACAACAACAAAAACCAGCTGTGGATCATTCAGGTAACAACACAGTATTAAGAATCAAGCGTATGTAAACTTCTGAACAGGGTTTTTATAAATTTTATAAATTCAACTATTTATACTATTTCCTCTCGTGGATTAAGTAAATGTCTTTTATGTGAAATATCTCATTCAGGTCAATACTAAATAAAAAATAGCATGCATTTTGTACGATCCCTCTTATTTTTGTAAAATAATTAACATTTAGCAGATTCTGCAAGGTGTATGTAAACTTTTGACTTAAACTTTGTGTATATACTTATGCTAGAGTTAGAAATGACTGTAATTATGGGGGTGGAACGTAGTCAGTGATTTATTCTTTTTTTATATTCCTTTCTCTATATTTCCTCTAACAAAGGCACTTGATTTCATTTGAGTGTATCAATACATCTTATTCTTTATTAGATTATGCACTTCATCTGTTTTTGTTTAGTTTTTTTCCCCCTGTGGTGGTATTGATTTGAACCATTTTTTAACTTATTTGTAATCCTTAAAATATGTTCAGTCCTCAAATTTTACCTGCTATACTTGCAACCATCTTATTTATTAGAGTATAATATTATTTGCGGTCTAAACAATAATTCAGTGTTTGATTAATATAGTATGCATTATGTTACAATGAATATAAACGATCTGACATTTAAATCTGGTTTGACTTTTAAATCTGTTGCTTTTTAAATGAACCTTCCAATATTTATCATTAAACTGTTTGTTTGATTAATACAGGTTTGATTAATACTGTCTTACTTTGCAGTCCTAAAATAATCTTTAAGTTAAAGCATTTATAAAAACTCTGAACTTCAGAGTCTGAAGATGTTTTATGACACACACATTTTTCAAGTGTTTCTAAACATTGATCTGTAAAACTCATAACACAGAATCAACTCTACGTTTGCCTAAAATTTAGAAGTAATATCCCAAATGTTGTTAAAAGTATGTATCTGTTCTTATAGAGCTATTATTACTCTAACATATAATGTTTGTTATGTTTGCGGCCAGATAGTAATTTTTGGGTAGAGATACCTCTTCACATGGTTTATTTTTTTTAATAATCTGCAGTTTTAAGGCTTTCAACCCAAGCGTCCAAATAAATGTACTTAGGAATTTACTGAAAAGAGTATAGTATTTTCTGGGGAATAAAAAATTCCTAAATGATAAATCCAGCACACTTAGGCATCTGTAGTCTCGTATTTACTGTTATTTAACTATGATAAACCTAAAAAACAAGTTGTTTAAAAGCTGCAATATAATTGTGGACTCGTCATACCGAGTCTGTCTGATGGAAATCATAGACGGCACACATCGATCCTTCATGTCTCTGTGACATTTACTCATTTAAAGGCAAACTACTCTTCGACATCCAGCATTGCTCGGCAGTTTGGCAAATGACTCGTGCGTCACACAACATGACTAATGAATCACTAACAAACTTGATTCTGTGGGCAGATCTTTTCACATTTAAAGACATAATTGAGTTGGTGATGGTAGTAATTATAGGGCTGGCACTTGTTTGACAACTGCGTATTCAGGCTTAAAACATTAAGACTCTGATTTTGTGCTGTTAAAAATAAGAGACTGAGGACTTTCTGCATTCATCTGCCTACATGCTTTATTATGCTCATGTCATGAGTTTTACTTCAAACTGATGAGCCCAAACTTCGGGGCTCGTCCATCAAGTTCTGAGTCCACCAACTCCAGATCATTAAAAGTCATTATTAAAAAAGAGGGAGAGAAAAATAGAGAGAGAATGGAGGAGGAACAGGCTTTCATAACTGTGCATAAAACAGAGACAACAACTGCATCCTTCGGTAAAGTTCTTGTATAAAACGCAATAATGGTAATAGGCAGGGGCCTTTCATCTGCACCCCATCAAAAATGTCCCAATATTTGATACTCTTTTTTTAGATACTGTTATGGATATATTAATATATTTTTTATATTGGCTTTGCAGTACAGAGCGGCACTGCTTCATTACTGACAAATGATAAAAGGCATTTGCAATATTGTTTCCTACAATGGATTGTAGATAAATATATCATTCAGTGCTCTTTTTGTTTTCTGTCTTATAAAGTACCATGTTGCTATTTCTGTGTGAGAAACTACTGCAAACGATTGAGCTGTTCAAATAAATCAAAATGAATCAAAGAATTTCAGAACTTTCTGCAAACCTGTATGATCAATTAGATCAAAAGAGGAGTAGGTGATCTGCAAATCTCGCATTGCTAATTTTGATTGTAGAAAGCTAAAAGAAATCCACATGAAATGATTGCTTAAATGCTATAAGGGAAATTATTCTCAGGTCTGTGCATGCTAATCTCCATTGTGAGACAAGGATTTGTCAATCATTTTTTACTAGGGCACAGTGGTGTTTTTCAGTATCTCTTTCTGCAGGTTACATCACCAGTAGGTAGCGACAAGTGACAAGTGTTTATGAGTGAGTCACTACACCATTCATTTATCCGTTTCATTAAAAAACACTGATTCACTTAGTAATAAAAGAAGTTGCTGTATTAATTAGTAAATAATATGAATAATTCACTCAACAGACTTGTTTATTAAATTACTCATTCAGGATAGAAACCTTGCTACTGTGTTGCTTGGAGACAGAGTGGTTACTGTATATCCAAATAAGCAAACTTCCCTACTATAGGGGAGAGTGGGGTAAGCTGACCCTGTATACACTTTTACTGTCATGTAAACTTGTATTTTGCTAGACTGTGTAAAGGAGAAAGACATGGGAGGAGTAAAAGGCATCCATTTACTTTAAAAACTTAACTTAAAACTTAACTTAAAAATATTTATAATGCATATAGGTGATTTAACAACATATAAAACCAGGCAAATCATTGGTAATTTAGTTATAGTTTAAAAGATCCACAAAGTTACAAATCTCAAAGTCCACTCCAAAGGGAGATATTTCGTTTTTAAAAAATCCCTTTTCAAGAACTACAACGAGAAAACACTTTGGACTACAGTGTTGTTTTCTGGGTGTTATGATGTCACAATGTGGTCTATTAGAATATCATTGTGACATCATAACACTCATGATATCATCAGAATATCCCACCTACGGAAATTCAAATGGGTGGAGCGTGGGTAGGGACGAGTGTTTTTTAAAATGCATAAACTTGCACTATAGGCTAGGCTAATCAGTGAGGATGTTCTTTGATAATGTTAATGTTCTTTGCTCGTTTTCTGTAGCTGCTTTTTGAATAACTAAGGAAATGTAAGCATTAGAATTAGTAACTTACAATGCTTTTATTCAATTGTTGTCATGTTAAATACTAATTAAGTCATATTAAAAACATCAGGCTGCTTTTAGCCTAATGCTGAAACTGGTTTTGGGCAATGAAACGTAGTATGTAAATAGTTAAATAAATTAGCATGATAATATCATGCAATCTCACAGGCTGACGATACGACCCAACGCTACTGTAGCGTCAACTACGCCTTAATATATATCTGTGATGTGATCTGGGAAGACCCGTCGGATGTTGCGCTGGAAAAAAAATACTTGAATGTCAACTTTTGGTCAAAATTAGGTTTTCATTAAATTATTATTATCATTATCATTATATCATTATAGTTTCATTGACAATTATTTTAGCATAGCTTAGCATAGATCATTGAATCTGATTAGACCATTAGCATCTTGCTCAAAAATGACCAAAGATTTTCGATATTTTTCCTATCTAAAACTTGACTCTTCTGTAGTTACATCGTGTACAGAGACAGACGAAAAATGAAAAGTTGCGATTTTCACCTGCTGCACCCATGGTACGGCAACAAAGTTCCTTGATTATTACACCAGAATGAGTGTATAGTTCCTAGTCATATCAGCCTAGAAAATCACAACTTTTCATTTTCCATCAGTCTTAGTACACGATGTAACTAGAGAAGAGTCAAGTTATAAATAGAAAAAATATCGTCATTACATATGGTCATTTTTTAGCAAGATGCTATTGGTCTAATCAGATTCAATTATCTGTGCTAAGCTATGCTAAAAGTAGGGATGCACCGATACCGATACTGGTAACGGTATCGGGCCCGATACTGAGCTCCTGTACTCGTACTCGTACTCGTTAAAATGCCCCGATACCAAATGCCGATACCACATCATGTGACAAGTGCATATGCAGGCAAAGAAACACCGACAACAAAACAGCAGACAGCAGAATGGAGTCATTAGAGTATAAGGATGTCTATGAAGTATGTGTATGTAAGTAATATAATGTTAAACATTCAGTATTAAGCTTGTATAACTGGAGCGCGTCAGCTGATAGACAAAGCACGCAGATTGGATTGAGCGCGCGGCGGCCAAGATGCGCGGGCTTGTCGAGTTAATATCCCACCTTGACATCACTGGAAAGTTTGTAGTTCGGTGAGATATGTCAAAAACAATTTAA
>JAHKKF010482088.1:0-15561 GCA_019740295.1 Labeo calbasu | reverse complement strand
GCTGGATGTGGAGGTCCTGGGCTGGTGTGGTTACACGTGGTCTGCAGTTGTGAGGCCGGTTGGATGTACTGCCAAATTCTCTGAAACGCCTTTGGAGACGGCTTATCAAGAAATGAACATTTAATTCACGGGCAACAGCTCTTGTGGACATTCCTGCAGTCGGCATGCCAATTGCACTCTCCCTCAAAACTTGCGACATCTGTGGCATTGTGCTGTGTGATAAAACTGCACATTTTAGAGTGGCCTTCAGCTCATGAAAAATGGGGGCAAAAACAAGTGCAGCGTTTATAATTTTGGTCAGTGTACTTTAAGTCATTTTTAAAGGCTATTGTTCACTAAGGTCTATAGACTAAAAAATTAATTATAATTGTCAGATTACTCGATTAATCATCAGAATAATCGACAGATTACTCGATTACCAAAATGTAGTTAGTGACAGCCCTGCTGTTTATACCTGGTATTATCGTCTGTGCCATGTGATCCAATTCCAAAGCACAAGTAGACTACTTTTTATAATCCTTGATCTGCTAGTAAGATGGGGATATTTTAAATAAAACCACAAATAACTTGAGGACTGGAGTAATGATGCTGAAAATCCATCTTTGATCACATGAATAAATTACATTTTACATAATATTATTTCACATTTTTTATAGTATTTTTGATCAAATAAATGCAGTCTTGGTAGCATAAGGGACTTCTTTCTCCTGTGTTTATTACTTGATTTATGCTACTACCAGGATTTAAACTAGAATTAATCTAATATGACTGGTATTGTCATTTGGTTGATACAGTTTATTATAGCTTCGTTGTGCTTGTGTGTGTTTGTGCAGAAACTGGATGCTGGCAGCCAGCTGTCTCTGATTGATGACCTGCACAGGGACATCCGCTCTGCTGCCACTGAGGTCAGAGGTCAACACTTACCTGGCTTCTGTCTGCCCAAGAAGGTAAGAATTACTTACAGAGACGAAATACAGAGCAAAGGTCAGCACATGTTGACTCTGTGATAGCACATAATCAATATGGAAGTGTTCAGAATGGCGCATTACCTATGCCTAATAAATGTGGAAAAAGTAATATGCGGTATGGAATACCCAGTTAGCTTACTACATTTGGCAAAATATACTTAACTGTCATAAATGCTGGAGCAACTGCTTTTTAACTTCTTTCTTTGACTCATTCCCTGATAGGACAGCCAAAAGTTTTTACACATTAGATTAAAATGAAAAATAACCATTTTTATTGTCAAGATTATAACTGGATGCCACTTGATGAATTTAACGCGACTTAGTGATGTCATTTAATAACACTGTCAAACTACTGTTAAAAACACTGTTATACTGCACACCATTTCACAAATAATATTTATTAGGTTGTAGTAGTAAGTGTACTGTAGTATGCTAGTAAGAAATAAAAATAAATTAAATTAAATGGATTTATTTTTTAAAAAACCTAGTAAAAGCAAAGTATTCCATCCCAAATAATATGACTTAATGAGTATGAAAGAGTGTTGTTGTTGTATTATAAATCATTTTCTGTAATTGAAATAATGCTAAAATAAAATGAAATATTAATATTAGCTAAACTTCAACTTGACAATTAAATAAGTGTTGGCAACTAACTGAAATGCAAAAAAATAAATGAATATAAAGCTAAATAAAATTTGAAAAATAATAATAAAAATTACACAAGCAAAGTAATTCATTCCAAATACAAGCTTTATGAATTTGAGTGTTATTGTGAACTAAAACTATTACTGAAATTAAATAAAGCTGAAATAAAATAAAATGTAGCTATTAGACAAAAACGTAATAAATTAATGATAAAAATAATAAAAGAAAATAAAACAAGTATCAAAATTATTGCAATTATCAAAGTAATGTTAAATTGTTAAATGTTAAAAATATAAAAACAAAAAACAACTAATAAAATGACAAAAACAAATGTAAATATGAAAAAAAAAATAAAATGTATTCTTTGGCAACTAACTGAAATAATTTAAAGTACTAAAATTACTAAAAACTAAATGAAAATTAAATTAAATATAAAAGTAATTTAAAACTAGACAAATGTCTTTCTGTTTATCAGAGAAACCTGATAATGTACTCAAATGTTTTAAATATTGATGATAATAAAAAGTGTTTCTTGAACAGCAAATCAGCATATTCAAATAATTTCTGAAGGATCATTTGACACTGAAGACTGGAGTAATGATGCTGAAAATTCACCTTTTATCACAGGAATAAATTACATTTTAAAATATATTCAAATAGAAAGCAGTTATTTTAAATAGTAAACATTTTCACAATTTTACTGCTTTTGCTGTATTTTGGATCAGATAAATGCAGAAGAGCAGAGCAGAAAAGACGTATTTAAAAAAGATTTAAGATCTTACTATCCAAAAACTTTTGTAGTGTATGTTGAAAGTGCTAAACTAGAATTAACATGAGAACTGAAAATGTAAAATTAAGCTAATTCAAAATAGTAATAAATACTATATATAAATAATCCTGCAGTAGCACTGACATGACATGCTGTGCATTTTTCCTCAGGGAGTGACGTGTATTCTCCCCGTGCTGAGGGAAGGCGTGCTGACAGGAAGTCCGGAGCAGAAGGAGGAGGCGGCTCGTGCGCTGGGCGGAGTCATTAAACTGACATCAGCGGAGGCGCTGCGGCCCTCTGTGGTCAACATCACCGGACCGCTCATCCGTATCCTAGGAGACCGTTTCGCTTGGACTGTGAAGACGGCTCTGCTGGAGACACTCACTCTGCTGCTGGCCAAAGTCAGTGTCCGTCACACCTCTGTCCTTGATGTTGATGAAGATCCTTCATGCACACTCATTTGTAACTCCTCTCTCGTGCGCAGGTGGGCATTGCTCTGAAACCCTTCCTGCCGCAGCTTCAGACCACCTTCCTGAAGGCCCTCCAGGACTCAAGCCGGGCCGTGAGGCTGCGGGCGGCAGAGGCTCTGGGTCAGCTGGTCTCCATACACACTAAAGTAGATCCACTGTTCACCGAGCAGCTGGCCGCCATACGCAACGCAGAGGACTCTGGAGTCAGGTGGTTAAAAAAAAAAAAAAAAACAAATGCTGAAAAAATTGTCTTCTGCTCTCCAAGGTGGCATTTATTTAATTAAAAATACTGAAAAATCAGTAATATTGTGAAATATTATTACACTTTAAAAGAACAATTTTCTAACTTAATATATTTTAAGAAGTAATTTATTGCTGTGGTCAAAGCTGAATTATCAGCATCCTTACTCCAGTATTCAGTGTCACATGATCTTTCAGAAGTCATTCTAATATGCTGATTTGCTGAAATAATCATGATGAAATAATTCAGTTTCATCAATGTTCAACTCTGTTGTGCTGCTTAATATTATGTAAAAACCTTGATTAATTTTTTTTTAGGATTTTTTTGATGGATAGAAATGACAAAAAAGCAGAATTTATTTTTTATTTTTATTTTACTGACACTTTTGATCAATTTAATGCAACCTTGCTGAGTAAAAGTATTGAATTTCTTTTTTTCTTTTTTTCTTTTCAAAAGAGAAACTAAATAAATAAATAGTTGGACATGAAATATTGGTTGAAGTTTAAATTATTTTATTATGTGAAAATAAAGAGAGTAAGAGATATGAAACTAAAACTATGCAGGAAATAGTATTTGTGCACTGGTGCGATGAGCAATTTTACAGTTGAATGCTTATTGTAACAAAATGACACAGTTGACCGGTCAGAATGAAGTATTCCAGAGAGACACAGATACTGACAAATATGTAACCATGCTTGAAAAAAAATCATGTTTTTATTTTTTTTTACCAAATGTTTTACCAAATAAGACTAGCTGGCAGTTGCTGATCATTCATAACCACTATAGTTTTAGCTAAATTAATAAGTCACTATTTATTAATTATTAGCTCTTTCTCATAATTAGGGTTTCTCATGTAAACAGACATTTTCTGTAGAGTATAAAAATGTGTTTGTTCTTGTCTTCATTCTGCAGGGAGACGATGTTACAGGCCCTGCGTTTCGTCATTCAGGGTGCAGGGGCAAAGGTCGACCCCGCCATCAGGAAGAACATCACCACCACACTGCTGGGCATGCTGGGACATGATGAGGTACAAATACTTATTAGGGTTATTACAGATAACAAAAATGAAAACCATAATTAAAAAATGGAAAAAACACATTTGTTACTTGGAATTTAAAAAAAGAACTTTAAATGAAAAAAACTAAAATCAGGGTTCCCATGGGTCCTTGAAATCCTGGAAAGCTTTTGAAAATAAACATACATAGATACAGGTCCTTGGAAGTGCTTGAATGTATTTTGTGCAAGAAGTTTTCTGGAAAAAATTCCATATTATTCCCTTCGGTCCGCTAATGTGTTATGTTGCTGACACTTTGTGGCCTATGCATACAAGCGTGCTAGATTTACATTAGTTATGCACATTTACACATTACGTTTTTTCATAGTTGTGTTTGACACATGAAAATGTAACAGTGTTTCTTACAAGGTAACATGATGTAACCTTGCTCTCACTTGAAAAGTGTCCTCACATTAAGTCCTTGAATTTAAGGGTATTGGACCTGGAAAATCCTTGAAAGGTCATTGAATTTGAAGTTAACCAAGGTGTAACCAACCCTGTAAAATAAAAATAATTTTAAAAAAAACTACACTTACCTTTTAAGCTAGTAACCAGGTAATATTTATCATTTTCATTTAGTTTAATAAAAATGACAAAAATACAGTATTTTAAAACTTTTAAAATAAAATGAATAAGAAAACAGTCGAAAGTTTTTGGACAGTAAGATTTTTAATGTTTTTTTAAAGGTGTTTCTTATGCTTACCAAGCCTGCGTTTATTTGATCAAAAGTACATCAAAAAAAATTGGAAATATTTTTACTTTCAGAAAAAATTAAATAAAATATTTAAAAATGTAATTTATTCCTGTGATCAAATTTGAATTTTCGAGTCAGTGTTTCATTGTTATTATAAAACAATTATAGAAATTAATACTTTTATGTAGCAAGGATGCTTTAAATTGATCAAAAGTAATGCTAAAGACATTTATAATGATGTAAATGCTGTTCTTCTGAACCTGAAAACAATGATAATTTATTAACTGTAATAATAATAATAATAATAATAATAATAATGCATGTTTTTGAGCAGCAAATCAGAATGTTAGAATGATTTCTGGAGGATCATGTGCCTGGAGTAATGATGCTAAAAATTCAGCTTTACAATCACAGGAATAAATTACATTTTAAAATTCACATTAAAAATATTTCAAAATTTTACTGTTTTTGCTTTACTTTGGATCAAATAAATGCAGGCTTGGTGATCAGAAGAGACTTCTTTTAAAAAAAAAAAAGAATCTGTCCAGAAACTTTTGAAAACTGTCTGAAAAATGTATTATAGTCCTATTTATATCAGACTATAATAAATGTATTTACATGTATTTACATTTATGAATATGTTGTTATCTGAAAAATTAAATGTCAGTTAATCATTATTTAGATGCTTAAAGACGTGAGGATGTGAATGCATATGTTCTTTGTCTTTTTAACCGTAACTAGCACAGGATGTGGTTGTGAGAGAGTGTCATTGTTGTTTTACCTCTGTGTCTCTGTATCTGTGTGTGTGAATGTGTAGGATGCCACGAGAATGGCCTCTGCAGGCTGTGTTGGCGAGCTTTGTGCCTTCCTGTCAGAAGAGGAGCTCAAGAGTGTGTTACAGCAGCATGTCCTCGGTAAGATCACACACGTCAGGCCTGGATGCATCAAGAAAGAACTTTAATCTAGAATTAATTCCAGATTGTTTAACAATTCCTGTTTGTCTGCAGCGGATGTGTCCGGCGTGGACTGGATGGTGCGTCACGGCCGTAGTATGGCTCTGGCCATTGCAGTGAAGTCTGCTCCTGATCGTCTGTGTACAGAGGAGTACAGCTCGTCCGTGCTGGAAGCCGTCTTATCTAGTGCCACCGCAGACAGAGTAAGACACCGCAGTGAATCAGCAAAAAGGCTGGCTCATGTTGTAAACCAGTGAGGACAAAAAAACTGCCTTTTTGCAGTGTGTTTAGGGCCAAATACATCTCAAAACAATGACAGTTGAAACTCATGAATATTCAAATGTTTGTTCATTGCTTGAACCTCTCAAACTTTCCTAAATCCACTGACTGGTTCTTCCTCATATATGCACATTGCAGCACCTTACATAATGTGGAAATACAGAATTTGATTTTAGTCATTTTCAGACCTGGATAAGTACAGGAAAAAAGTACACAAGAGTATAGAAAAATATTTGTTTCCAGACTATTGCACCAATTCTGATTTCTAAAATATTAAATTAAGAATTAAAAAAAAAAAAATCAAATAAAAATTCTAAATTCTTAAATAAAAACAAAAATGTATAAGTAATTTAAGTATACAAATTTAAGTTATAAAGATCAATTAGAAGTCATTTTCTTTATGCAATTATATTTCTGGCATAATTTCTCCATAATTGCATGAATATCAAGGACTTCTTTTTATATAAAAAATAAATAAATAAACTAATTTAAATGAAATTTAAAAAATAAATTAAATCAAATTATACAAGCAGAGTGGTTTTTCATGATATTTAGAGCATGCAATCCAAATTTTTGTGATTGTTTAACATGGCTGCATAAATTGTTTACTTTTGTATGTTTCATGTTTTAAGACAAAATTGTTAAATTATTATAAACAATGTATTGAAATGATATTGTAATCATAATACTGTTGATTTTGCCATGAATATAGCCATTGCCGCTTATGTAGTGTTAAATCATAAATAAATACATAAAATCATTTATCACGTTAAATGTGACCTTGGACCAAAAAAAGAGTCAATAAGTAGCACAGGAATATTTGTAGCAGTAGCCAACAGTACACTGTATGGGTCAAAATTATCGATTTTTTTTCATAAGGATATTAAGTAAAGATATTAAGATTCATTACAGGGTTCCCACGGGTCCTTGAAATCCTTGAAAGTTTGTGAATCTGAAAACGTTTTTTTGAGGCCCTGGAAAGTTTTTGAAAATAAGCATACATAGATACAGGTCCTTGAAAGTGCTTGAATTTATTTGTTGCAAGAAGTTTTCTGGAAAAAATTCTGTGTTATTTCCACACTTCGTGCCCTATTCATACTAGCTTGCTTTAATTACGTTTATTAGGGTGACCACACGTCCTCTTTTTCCCGGACGTCCTCTTTTTGGACCTAAAAATTGCTTCCTGACGGGATTTCTAAATCGCCCAAAATGTCTGGGATTTGGCTTTTGCTTTCTACAGTTGGCATTCATTCTGTGCGTTTTGTATTAAACCCCTACGCGGAACTGTTTTCTTGATCCTGCTCCCGCTGAATTTCAGGTCATTACCGCCTGCTCAAGCAGTCGTTCTAACATTAAATTTAATTTTCGCACATTAGGAAGCCGCTATCGTATACGGAGTATTTAAATCTCTATTGAATGTGCGGCTATTCACTTTCACTTTCAATTTCGCAATCACACAGACTCAGTATAAAGGGAGCACATCAGATATGAGCGCATTGTCTGTTGAGCAGCAAATCCTCCAGCATGATTTGTTAGTCCTCTCTCTTTACTCTTGTTTTGACCCATGATCAGTTAAATCTGATTCCTGCAGCTTGTGTTGGTTGCCAAATCCGCATTTATTGCACCTGTAATAGCTGTAATAACATTGTGCAGGACATTAAGTTTTGTGATGGCCACTGGTAGGAAGCCTGTTAGCTGTGTTTATGATCAATCTGCACGAGGCTGACTGTAAAATATACATTTTAGGTATGGAAATGTAGTATTTTGATATGGGATATGGTCACTGTACTACTCTGGCGCCTTTTTAACCCCCTTCAAATATAAAATTTTTCACAAGCTCTTGATATTGTACAGTATAGTTCCGTGAAAGGTCTGTTATGTAACTCTGTGTGTTTTCTGCAGATCCCCATTGCCTGCAGTGGTATCAGAGCCATGGGTTATCTGATGAGACACCAGCTGCGCTCAGGAGGACCGGAGAGCATCTCGCCCCGCATCATCACACAGTTCGTCAAGGTGAGACTGACTTCAGCATACACTGAGATGAACCACCTAACATTAAATACCGTACAAATTACTATATAATTTACACTGCATTCTTAAAATGTTTGGTAAAAATGTTTGGTAACACTGAGTACTTTGCATTATGGGATACAATTTGTCATGTAGTGTAGGGCTGGATGAAATGGACGAGAATATTATTCTTTCATATCATTTGATATCGATATCAAAATATGCATTTTATACTATTAATAGAGAAGGAAATGCATTGGTTCAGACCTCAAGAATGAATGTAAACAACTTGTAAAATGTAAAATGTTGCAGTGTTTAATGCAAAATTCTAATTAAAAAGGTGTCTAATAAATTAACTCATAAAAAATCTATTTAATCAATCAAATGAAAATGTAACAATTTGCACTTTTATTTTTCTTGTGAAGTACGGTAATGCACAATAGTAGTTGTACACTCTATAAATTAATACATGGACAGGGGTGCGCAGGTGGATATGCATGACCAAAAATAAAGGATGTGCTGTGTAAATAAGTTCAGACCACTCATTTGTGTACCGACATGGTTGACAGCTCTTAATCATCGTTTTAGATCAACTAACTGTAATGATGTATAATATTTCCTTTCAAACTGAAAGCAGAAATGTAGGCTACACGCTGCTGGTTTCAGAGAAAAATGAAAAAAAAAAAATAAAATGAAGTGCAATAATATTAATATTAAATGATTTTAAAATATAGTGATATCACACTTTATTAATTTGTTTATTTTATTTAAAAAAAGCTAAATAACGTGCAATAATATTTCTATTATACCTATTTTAAAATATAGTAATATCACACTTTATTTTATTTAAAAAAAAAAAAAAAAAAAAAGTTTATTTGTATAATAATATTTAATAGGTTACACTATGTGCAGTGTGAGCACCAAACCAGATCTCCAGGTTCTCTCATGAGAACCAGACTGAAAACCTATGTGCACCCCTGTACATGGATAAACAATATCTTGGTTATATGATGTTTCCAATAATAATAATAAAATATAGCTGCAAGCAGCAATTGTGGGGCCAAGCGCAAAAGAGACAGAATGAGGAGCAAAGCATGGCATGGACCAACAGCCATTTTAGGATGAGATCAGTTGAAATGGCTAAAAAAAATCATAAATACAACCACTAGTAATATAATTTATTGGCTTATCACTTTTGACCAAATTGATGTGGCCTGGTCAGTGTGAGGTGACAAAAAAAAAAGTAGGTTTTGTACATTTACTTGAAATGGCAGACAGGAAGTTCATCCAATAATTGGTATCAGTGTTTTCGGCATGATCCAAGGAATATATCAAGACAAATTTCATTACAATAGGTCAATGTAAACAAAAGTTATTAGCATTTTTGGAAATTTCCTTATAACTTTTGGCCACAAGGTGGCGCTGCCCCCAGACTTTTTGAGTACTGTCAGGGCATGGTGCCGAAGACATACCGAGTTTCGTAGTGATACGCCAATGCGTTATGTAGCATTTTTGATCTGAGATAATTTTGGTGAAAATCAGACCAACCGTCTAGGACGAGTTCAAAAACTTAGGTTTATGAACAAAAAATTATAGAAAAAAAACTAAACTTAACGATTTTTGGACTTTTGACTCGGCATGAGCCAAGGATTCAGAGAAAAAAAAACAATTTTTAATCTGTGCCTTACGGTTTAAAAGTTATTAGCATAAACAGAGTGAAACTTTGGACAAGTGGTGGCGCTAGAGAGTTTGAGTTAGAGACACCAAATTTGGTATGGTTGATGTTGAGACTGTCCTCTACCAGTGTGCCAAATTTCACAACTTTCCCAAAAGTGGTTCTATGGGCTGCCATAGGCAGAAACGGAAAAAGAAGAATAATAAGAACGCCAACGGATACAATAGGTGCCTTCGCACCTTCGGTGCTTGGCCCCTAATCAATGGCATGTTTTAATACATATTGTTGTTGTTGTTATTATTATTATTATTACCTTGAGAAGTAATTTTACTATACAAATAGATTTCTGGAATAATTTCTCCTTAATTGTTTAAAAAAAAAAAGTTTATCAGTATCATGGACTTGATCTTTTTTGAATAGTCTGTTTATTGGAGATCCCTATTTGGTTATAGTTCATATGGATAGAAAATATTCAGTATATACTACATACTGCTTTTTTCAAGATGCTTTATAGTATGACATTGTGAAGATGAGATGTTGAATTCCCCCCTCTGCCGTGGATTCTCCCACAGTGTCTGCAGAACCAGTCGAGTGACATTCGTCTGGTAACGGAGCGTGTGCTGTGGTGGGTGTGTAAGGAGGCGGAGACTCCCGCTCTGGAGCCCAGTCTGGTCAAACCGGTCATCAAAGCCCTGCTGGACAACACCAAGGACAAAAACACCAGCGTCCGAGCGCAGAGCGAACACACGCTCGTCAGCCTGCTGCGGCTGCGCCAGGGAGAAGACGGCATGCAGGTTAGTCATCATTTGATGCTTTTTTCAATGCATGGAAAAAAAAAATGATTTTTCAAAGTTGTAAATAACAATAAAAAAAACCTGATTTGCAAAAAAACGATGCTGATGTTAAAAATATAACAAACTTTCCACCACATACATTTTTTTGACAAAATAAGAATGAGGATTTTTTTTTTTATCTATTTACAGCTTTAAAGAACTTATCAAAATAATACAAGCAGTCAAATGTCAAAAGAACAATCAAGAAAATATGTTCAATTAATTTAATGTTCAAATCATTTCATGTCAAAGAACTTTACATAAACAAGTTTATAAATAAACAAAATCTGTAATTTTCTGTGGCTGTTTGGATGCCATGAAACTCCCTCAACTATAGAAATTCATCTGGCTCGTGTTTGCATTTTCTTCTGTCTCAAGCCATGATTCTAACCTTGAAATTGGGATTTGGCCTAAAATAATGTTATATGTGGGGAAAATGTGCTGAGAATTGGACAAATAATTGTAATATGGTGCAGTTTTAGACAGGAATCATGTCTTTGTTCAGTTTTTCTGCTGATTAAGGAATAATACAAGACGGATGTCAAAAATCATACATCATTTTGTGACAAAGTGTGATGTGCTTGAGTAAACAGACAGTTTTTTTTGCACCCCAAATGAAAACTTTCATTCAAGACATACAGCTATGTTTGCATCCGAATTTGTGACCCTGGACCAGTCTTAAGTTGCATGGGTATATTTGTAGCAATAGCCAAAATTACATTGTATGGGTCAAAATTGTCGTTTTTTTTTTTTCTTTTGTGCCAAAAATCATTAGGATATTAAGTAAAGATCATGTTCCATGAGGATATTTTGTAAATTTTCTACTGTAAATATATCAAATCCTAATTTTTGATAAGTAATATGCATTGCTAAGATCCTCATTTGGACAACTTTAAAGGCAATTTTTTTTTTTTTTCGATATTTTGATTTTTTTATTTTTTTATTTTTTTTTTTGGTACCCTCAAATCCCAGATTTTTAAATAGTTGTGGCTCGGCCAAATTTTGTCCTATCCTAACAAACCAAAACAGCTTTCAGATCATGTATAAAACACAATTTTAAAAAAAAATTGACCCTTATGACTGGTGTTGTTGTCCAGTGTCACATTTGTAAATTTAACTTGTGCAGAAAATTAGAATATCACATAAAACATCTGCGACTCTTTTTTTCAACCTAATAAGTGTCTTGCGTTTCAAAGCGTGCTGATGAAACGCAGTAACAAACACTGTCGTGTTATTTTGCGTTCGGATGCCTGAAGTTTGAGAATGCAATTGAGTGAGCCAATTCTGGGAGGTGATTCCACTGACTTTTGCTCAGGCATTTCTGAATTATTAAAACAACATCTGAGATGGTTGGCGATGAGATCGGTGTGCTGTTTAGTCCAGATATTCAATTGATGCAAAGTTACATGAGTTTTTTTTGTTGAGTATTTTCAATCAGTGTTTTCATCAGTTTTTTGTGCACAATTTTCCAACACTTTTCTTCTGAGATAAAAATATATCCGACATTTTCATGCACATTTTAAGATCTTGCTGTTTCCATCCAGGATTTTTATGCAATATCTCAAAGTTTGCATAAACGTACCTGGATGGATACAGCTTCTGATGAAATGTAGTGTTATTGGCAGTGCTGTTAAAAGTAATGCATTATGATATTTCGTTACTCAAAAAAAGTAACTAATTGCGTTACTTTTAATGGAAGGTAATGCATTTTTACCTTTTCAGTTCAAGTTTATTTATAAAACAAATTGTATCAAAGCAGCTTTACAGAAAATTAAGGTTTCTACATTATATTTAGTAGTAGCTTAATAGCCAAGTTGACTTTAACATTACTTTTTGTCACCTGGGCTTGCTTTTTAATAACAAAAAAATGCTAAAGTTATATTTCTGGTACGGCTGCCAGACGATTAATTGCGATTAATCGCAAACAAAATAAAAGTTTGAGTTTGCCTAATATATGTGTGTGTACTGTGTGTAATTATTATGTATATATAAATACATAAATTAATGTATATATGTAAGAGAAATATGTTATGTACAAAAAAAAGATTTATATATAATATAAATTATACTAAAATTATAATAAATACATATACTTGTAAATATTGTGTTTGTATTTATATATTCATAATAATTACACACATATATTAGGCAAACTCAAACTTTTATTTTGTATCCGATGTATCGCGATTAATCGTTTGACAGCCCTAATTTCTGGCAACTTTAAAGAGAAAGAGAAATTAAGTCTCAGCCTGAAGGAAGTGCCTCTGCCTTAATAAATAAATGGGAAAACAGTAACTTTTGTTACTTATTCAAAAACAGTTTTATTTAAAGTAATGCATTACTTTACTAGTTACTTAAAAAAGTAATCTGATTACGTTATTGAAGTTACACAGTATTCACTGTTATTGGAGTTTGTTTTACAAGAAATAACATTTCAGTCTTTCTACTTGAGAGTTTCACATTTAATTCAATGTTACTTCCCGTTTCTTTGTAATTATTTGTGAAGTTTACTAGCAGTTTCTGAGTGAAAACTGTTTCAAAGTCAATTTTGTTTTCAGTTTGGAAAAGATGCTAGGCAGAATATTCACAGCTTTTTGCATAAAGTGATTAGAAAAACACCTTAAAAGTAACCTCTTAAACAATAGATAATGACGAAGCATTTCAAATAACGCCTCCGTGTGTAACTTTGTTTTTAGAGCATCAGTGCGATCCTGGACTCGGCTAGTAACGAACTGCTGTCAGAATGTTACCGCAGATCCTTGAAGAAGATCTCCGGCCTTCCCGACTCCAACGAAGAGATCGATGACACCATCCTGACATGATGGACAACTTCAGCTGCTCTGAATCCAGTCCTGTAGTCGCTGATGTTCTCAGAGATCCTGCATCAGTCAGTCACACACACACACACACAGACACACACACTCTCCTCATGCTAGCTTTGACTCTAAGTCATTTACGCCACAAGGAAAGCCTGGGAAAGTATTTATTGTGCTGAGCCCCTGAAATCATCATCTAAAATCCACATTTTCCTTAATTGGCTATTAATTTGTAAATGTTTTTTTTTTTCGTTTGGTTTTCTTCTGAAAGATGAAGTATTAATTTGTGCCAATTGTTTTCAAACATTGATGTTCTGATGCCCTTTTTTTATTTCGTTTGGATGGTGAGCAGTTTCTCGCTGTTGTAATTGATTTCTCCGTGTGTGTGAGAGACGTGTGAGCCATTAACAACCCAAAGGATGTGATGCTGATTTTACCAGTTAGCGCTGTGTCCACTGATAATGGTTGTATGAATAAATAGAAAATGAAAACCTTGATTTAATAAACGGTTTGACTTAAAGAAATGACCTTTGTGTTTGTGTTTTGATATTTTCATTCCTGCTCAACATTTCATGCATGTTCATAATTTTCAAGAGAAATAACCCATATTTAAGACATTGTGTATACCCAGGATTTACTATTCAATTAACTGAAGCATTGCTTACATAGTTGACATATTTTTTTGAGTTTTAGATTTTTGTGTGTATTTTTAGTGTATTCTGAGTTTGGTAAAAAAAAAAGACTGATCTAAAATGTCATTTCACAATTTTATTAAAGTGGTTTAAACTAGGATGGAGTTGTGCTATCAGTGAAGGTCACAAAATTACACAAGGATATTAAGTTCATGACCAGAAGTTGTGATTAAAACTTGGGGAACGCCATTATATTTGAGTTTAATTACACTAGATATTCTCTCAACCAGCATGAGCTGAAAAATGCACAAATATATTCAACATTTGTGTGCATATATTCTTTGTGGTAGTGATTTTTAAGAGCATGTACCAATGATAAGAAGGAGCTTTTCAAAACTTGCTCCAATCGAATCGTGTATTGCGAATCATTTGATTTAGATTCGAAGTTCGGAGAGGGTTCGTGAATCTTTTGATTCATGTCAGAAGTTCGGAGTGCGTTCGCGAATTGCATGATTCGCGATCCGCGATCCGAATCCAGATCTGAAATGATGGTTCGCGAATCATTATTGAGATCTACCGACCACGGAACACGGATCGCGAATCATTGATTAAGATCGGAACTTGGGAGCTGTTTCGCGAATCTTTTGATTCAAATCGGAACTTTGATGCGGGTTTGCGAATTGAATGATTCTGTGATTCGCGAAATGATTCGCGAACCCGCACAAAGTTCCGATTTAAATCAAAAGATTCGCTACCCGCTCCCGCGTTCCGATCTAAATCAACGATTCGCGATCCGCGTTCCGTGGTCGGTAAATCTAAGTAATGATTCGCGAACCATCATTTCAGATCGGGACTTCGGATCGCAGATCTCGAATCATGCAATTGGCAAAACGCCTATGGCAAATCTTTTTTCTGATTTTTTTTTCATTAAAAAAATCATTAAACCATTAAGGCAGTACTGTTATAAAAACAATAGAAAAAAAGACAGAATGAAAGAAAAAAGAAAGAATACACAAATATAAATCCCTTAAGAAAATTAGCCACGGTTTTCTGCTTAAACATGAAGAGGTCAAACAACAGATTAATGAGTTCACAAAAAGCTTATGGACATAATTATAATATAGGTCAGATTGAAGTGAGTTTTGTCACTCTTCTGAGGAAGATCATTCACTTGTTTTGGCAAATTGGTCAGATTTTTTTAATGTTCATCCAGTCACACTGAGCTTTCTTTCTGTTTTAAAGATGTTTAGGGAAATTTAACTTAATTTGTATTTCCTGCCAGCTAATAAAACTATAGGTGTGTTCGACTTAACGCAGCGCTGCGCAGCTCGATCAAATTCTGACTTGACGCAGTGCATGCCGGTTAGAAATTTTGTCCGACTTGAGGCGGCGCCGACGCCTCGTGACTGTCACGTGTGCCATCAAAGTACCGCGATAGCGATTCGAGAGCAGCCGGTTGACTCAGCCGGCGCAGTTTCTCCAGAGCGGCTGCAGGAGCTCTGATGACCACATGGCTGTTTCA
>JAHKKF010482081.1:0-15470 GCA_019740295.1 Labeo calbasu | reverse complement strand
ACATGGGACGTCCACCATACCTTTACCTTTGCATGTATTTGTGCCTCAAGTACAGGTGGACGTCCCATGTTTGTCTCCGTTTCTGAGCACATGTGAAGCTGACCTGCTGTGTCTTGAAGACTTGCAAACACAGCTGGATCAAGGTCCACATTAATAAACAAGAGACTCATGAACAACTTTCACTAAACAAAAAACACAGCTGTGGATCATTCAGGAAACAACACAGTGTTAAGAATCAAGCGTATATAAACTTTTGAACAGGGACATTTTTATAAATTCAACTATTATTTTCTCTTGTGAACTGTATGTAAAAGTCTTTTATGTGAAATATCTTATTCAGGTCAGTACTAAATAAACAAGAACATGCATTTGTATGATTCCTCTTATTTTGGTCAAATAACATTTTGCAGATTCTGAAAGGGGATTTAAACTTTTGACTTCAGCTGTACTTATGTGACACTTATTGGAGTAGTTATGTTTTATATTCAATGCCATAATTTAAAGAAGGTCTGTCATTAAAAGCTTTACAGCAGTGACTGAAGCAGCATGTGTTTGATTTCACTGTTTGATGTGAGTTTTGTGAATATATTTCTGCATTAATTACTCATAAAATGTGGTCTGATCTTCATCACAGTTATAGACAAACACAATCTGACCAGACTAATAACACAGACACAACTGTACTTGTCAGAATTTTATTGAAGACACTGAGTAATAATTCACAGGGCAGACTGTTATGGGTAAGTTACACTCTGTGTTATGATTTCTCCAGAAGATAATTGGAGTCAAAGAAGGAGATTAGATGGAAATTGTGGATTGTAAAGATGCTGTTCTCTTTAAATAAAGGCACACAAAACCTGTTTACTGCAAATCTGTTCCTCACAATAAAGACTGGTTGTGAACCAAAACCACCTGAATGGTCCATAACACTTGTGAAAACGTGTTATGTTGACAGATGAGACAAAGGTTGAACTTGCAAACATGTACGACGATATAGTTTACAGCTCTGAATGATGGTGAAAGGAGCATCATGGTTTGGTGTGGGTTTGCTGCGTCAGGGCCTGGAGAACAATGAATTCAAAAGTGTATCAAGACATTTTACAGGAGAATGTCAGGACAGCAGTTCATGACTTCAAGCTTTTTTCTTTTTCTTTCTTTCTTTCTTTCTTTCTTTCTTTCTTTCTTTCTTTCTTTCTTTCCTTCTTTCTTTCTTTCTTTCTTTCTTTTTTTTTTTTTTTTTTTGGTGAACCAACAAGACCGTGACTAAAAGCACGGAAGTAAATCCACTAAAGAGTGGTGGAAAAACAAGAAGATGCATGAGTCCTGACCTTAAGCCAAATAAGATGCTGTGGCATGACCTGAAGAGAGCTGTACTATCAACACAACCCAGAAATATTGATTAACTGAAACAGATTTATTAGCAGGGATGGTACAAAATGGGTCAGAAGTTTTATATGCAGCTACAGGAAATGTTTGGTGAAGGTTTTGCTGCAAAAAGAGGATCTACAAGTTACTAAATTCAAGGGGTCACTTACTTTCTCCACCCTGAACTGTGAATGAGTACTGTATTCAATAAAATGTGAAAAGTACTAAACTGTTTGTATTATTATTTTAGTCAAATCGTGTTTCTTAAACTGCACTGTAAAAAAAAAATCTGTAAAAGTGTGGTTGCCTGAATTTTACCATAAAAATATGGTAGCAACATTTTAGGTTTTACTGTTTTCACTTTAATGTACATTTAAATACTGTAATTTCAATAACTGATATAATGTTAATGTACCAACCTACTGAAGTACTGAAATCTGTTTTGAAACTTTGTAAAATGGTAATACACTGATAAACACCAAAAGCAGGTGATGATGAGAAAATCACTTGATGAACTAAAGCTCTTCACAAGCAGCTTTTAAATGTTAATGTATATAGAAGGTGCACAGTGTCATTCACACAAACACTAAACACCATCAAACTCAAATAATGCAGTAAAAATTTATTTAAGAACATTAGATATAACATTACAACCTTATTGTACAAAACTGATAAGAAAAGACTAAGAAGAAACAGTTATTTAAAAAAAAAAAAAAATCAAATTGAAATGTAACACAGGGAATTCTGGGAATGTCAGTTTGTGGTTATTCACTGTAAATTATACGTTCTTTTTCCACTTCCAAAACCATATACTACCGTAAAAAATGACATGTAATGTCCAATACAGTCTTTTACTGTATATATAGTAGGGGAACTTACTGTTAACCATTTAACAGGTTTTTACTGCAGCATTTTTACAGTCTTTTACCATTAATTTCATGATAATTTTTTACAGTGTGTGATCAGACCACATTTAATCAATGCAGAAATGTCAAAGGGTTCACAAACTTGTATATGTATATCAATGATTTCTCATGATCAGTATCTGGTTTTGTTTCAGGATCTGTCAGTGAGTCGGTCTGTTGTTGTGCTCTTTATTTTCTGAGGCCTCTCCTGTTGCTCTGGACAGCTCAATATAGTCAAAATAGGTTTTCAGGTATGATTACTTTGATCTGTTTATTAGTAGAGGTGACAAAGTGAATCATAATACCCAGATATTTGGATTTTATATAATCTTTGTGAAAGTGAAAGTGACAATGTCATTTGTGTTTCATTGTGTTGTTTGTTTATATGACAATGTGATTGTAATTATTGTCTTTTCTGTTTTACAGTTCAGATTAATACATGGATTCAGAAATACAGTTATGTGGCAGAATATGCTGTTTTCTCAGTTGTTGTTTATTCAGGTAAACAAATACAAGTGTCAATCAACCATAATTATGATACAAACATTGAAATGCACATTAAAATATGAGAAAATGATGAGAAATGCTGTTGTAAATCTGAACGATCTGTAGCAAATCTAAAAAACAGTATTACATAAATCATAACACATGCAGAAACATTAAGCAGCTCTACATGAAACATGATGTAAACAGGATGTATGACAAATCCCACATGTGTTCAGTGAATCTCTGTTTATATCACTGAATGACATTTCATGATCTTAAGTAAACCCTCATCTACAGCTCATTATTAAGAAAATCTGCATTAAATTAAAATGAGTCCATATGATTGTGTAATTGTCAGTATTAGAGAGACTGAAAATAAAACACTGAATCAGATTATAACACACAGACTGACAGTGTAAATACAGTACTGAAAGATGATTTGGATAAAACATCAGTCAGATAATAAGAGTGTTTTGTTTTCTTCTGTACAGTATTTACAGTTTGATTGTGCTTATATGTGATGATATTTTATCTCTTCTTTTCTTCCAGCTCTTTTTGCAAGTGCTTGGGAAAAGTTTGTAAATTATGGTGTATTTAATAAAGTCATCATAATGGTCCTGTTTGCGATAGTGTTTGTGTGCTGCCTCTGCAAAATCATTTACAGTAAGTATTTCTGTGTGATTTATTACTATAAGTGATCAGGTGAATGAATGAGATGAAACTGATTGTCTGAATCACACTGATCTGAACATCATTCAATACTCATTCAGTAATAATCGAAATGCATTACAGTAACTCTAGACATTAAAATACAAACATACTTTATTGTCCAGATCTGATATTGTACTTCAGAGTATCAGTACATATCAGTGTTTTCATTAAATTTAATACTGTATTGTTTTTATTAGAAACATGAATCTTTTTTGAAGGTTACTGGATAACTTCATTATATGTATTGATATGTTCATAATATTAACATAATATACATATCTTTATATAAAAACTCACAGTTGCATTGATTTGTTCAATTTATCTTCTGTTGTTGTTGATTTTGTTGTTTGCTGTTGTAAATTGTGTCATGATAAACTGTCACTGTAATGATTCAAAACTGAATCAAATCACATCTTAATTATCACAAATGTTTCTTGTAGTTTTAGTTACAGAAGTTGGAAAGAAAAGTGGCCGGATAATTAATATATTTGACGTTGTGGCTGATATGACCTTTGAAATTCTGCCCACTTTACAATTCATGCTCCTGTTCTACACGTTTGGAGCTGCTGGAGGTGAGTTTATATTTACACATTTGAACATTTTAATTCTTCTCTAGTGTCACTTTAAAACACTCATTATTCACTGAGACTGATGTTCATTATGATTTACTGTAATCTGATGTGAACCTATTGATGAATTATAATATCCAATGTTAATATAATTACTCTCCTGTTTTTAGGATTCATCATCATCATCGTCATTGTACCAGTGTTAATGATGATGACAAATGACACAATGATTTATAGATGCTATGATGAGCTCAACTGTAAGTATCTGATGAATTGTGATCTGATCTGTGTTTAACTGCATCAGTATCTCTGTTATTGATCATCAGTGTTTGCAGAAACACATTACACTGATCTGATGACATATTTACAGAAACAAAGTGATATAACATGTTTTATATTAGATTTCTAAAATCAGATTAGTTACTGAATTATGTGACTTCAGTACTTGTTTTACACATGTGTATGTGTGTATATATATATATAGCTGCAGTCGGTTGTTTGCAGTGTTGACAGCTTCATTGATTATAATGACAGCACATCCAGTTTCTAGTTAGTTCATTTATTTTGCTGTGTTTCACCTGTTTTATCTAACTGGGGCCCAGACAGTTTTGTCCTCAATTTCCATGAGGGCCACACATGTTTTTTTTTCCAGATGAGTTAATGAAATGAACACTCCTTAGTGTGCACACTACAGAGTGTTAGAAAGAACACTAAATCAATGATGGAGTTAATTAGATAATTATATGATTTAATTGACTGACGATCAGTATTATTGAAGAGAGATGATGATTACAAGCAGAATCAATGAACATGAATAGAGAAAAAAAGAGAAGCACTGCAATTACATACAGCCACAGCCTGAATGAAATAATTAAAAATACATTAGGGGACTGATCTACTAACAGCTGTCAGCAACTTCTAATTCAACACTAATCATGGCAACACTAATACAAACCCAATTTAGGCATTAAAAGAATGGTCAGGATTTACTAAAGACAGTGAAACATTAACAATGAAAAGCTGTGGACACAGTGGTTGCACATTGTCGGAGTTTCCCTTTCAGATGCAAAACTTATGTTAGGAGAGTATTAAATAAATTATGTTGTTTTGCATCTGTGTTGTTAGTAGACCATCCATACAGTATGATCACTGATCTGCTTGTGTGAGACTCGATGCTAATTTGCACAGCTCTTGGATTGTGTTGGTCATTATGAATATGATCGGGCTGCATCTGTGTTCATTTATGAGTGTATTATCAGTAGATCAACTGCACAACTTTTCACTCCAATCAGTGTTTTTATGGGATTGTGCTCTCACACTAATTTGCCTTGTTTAGTAAATCTGGCCCTGAACCTCTCAAGATCTCAGCAGAAAATGATTTATCAACAAAACCAGCTTGACATCTTCACTTTTACTAAGCAGTTTGACTTGATTTCTTTCATACGTGTAACAAACGTTTTTATTGAGAGTTAAGAGAGGTTTAGATGTTGATGTTTTATTGTTATAACTGTCTTCATTATGGCAAGACAGGCAAGAGAAACTGTGATCTGGTGATGATGGTAAAGATATAATCATCATATAATGCCCTGATTCACTGATCCCATTCAGAGCCTCATCCCATAGACTTACATTGACAGAATGTTCAAATGAGCCAAAACTATTCAAACTCCAACTGTCAAAATTTAAATCTAAACTGACACCAATCAGACTAAAATCAAGCTTCCCTTCTACGTACTGTATTTCTAAGCCATTGAGACTCATTCAAAATCTCATATTTTTTATCTATCTATCCAAGCCTAGCAACTAGTCTAAGGCAAAACATGGCTATGGCTAACGGTCAACTTGGATCACGTCTGCCTTGATAACATGCTATTCAAATGCTAATCATGTTAGAAAAAATAAATTAGAAACATGATTGGCAACATGCTAACTACATGCTAATAATGCTAGCAACATGCTAATCATGCTAACAATATGCAATCATGTTAGAAACATGCTGCCAACATGCTAATAGCATGCAAATTATGTTAAAACATGCTAGTAAACATACTAACCATGACATCAATGTGTTAAATCATGCTAACAATATGCTAGGAACAAGCTATCAACATGTTAATCATGCTAGAAAAATACTAACAACATGGTAACTACATTATAATCATGTTAGCAACATGCTAATCATGCTAGGAACATGCTAATTATGTTACCAACATGCTATTGGAATATTAATCATGTTAAAAACATGATTAGCTACATGCTAATAATGCTATCAGCATGCCAATCATGTTAGAAACATGCTAGCAACATGCAAATCATGCTAGAAACATGTCATCAACATTGATCTAATCAATCTATCTATATTTTCAAACTTCAAGCTTTTACAACTGCTTTAAACTGTCAGGCTAGGCTTTCTTAAGCCAATCTAAAATTTGTCTTGACAGTCTTTTTTTTAATCTAGTTTTTAATTTGTGCTTCTTTGCATTAATTGAAATGATCTGACTGTGTCTGTCTGCTTTAATTTGCTCACTGTCAGTAGATCATCCGTACAGCTTTCATTTCCAACATACACGTACACTTGACACACGCAAACATATTTACATATGATTTAAAGTACAATCACACACGCTTTTTTTTTCATATACACACGCTTTTGTTTCTTTCATATAAAGACACAGACACACACACCTATAGTTTACACACACGCAAGGGAACATGATGAACCATGAGCACAAACACACACATCAGAACAGCTGCAGTTTCAGAAAAGATTTTGGATTTTTGTCATGTAATCAATCAGTATTAAAGAACTGAAAGAACTATGAGTTTTTAATTATAACGATTAATTTAAAGAGGGTTTACTGTTTTTGAGTAAATTCACCATTACTGATTACTCGATCAATACTCACACCTCTGTCATGATCCTTGCCTGTGTTTCCTTGTGTTTGGGACTCTTGTTTAGTAATGTGTTTATGTTCCTGTTGTTTCCCTGTTCACTTTCTTTGATCAGTGGTTTGCCTTGTTTGTTTGTATGGTTACCCCTCATTTGTTGTCAGGGTTATTAATTAGCGCCTCCTTCCCCTTGTTAGCCTGTCTGTTTTAGTCTATTTAAAGACCTCTGTTTTTTATTTATTTATTTATTTTTTTGTTTGTTTGTTTTTTGTCTAGTCTTGTTGTGTTCACTAACTGTTGTTTGCTTCCCTGTTCATGATTCTTCCATCCTGCATTTTAGTTCAAATAAACTGATCCTCATTTGGATCCTGTCAGCTTTGTGCCTGAATTCACTAAATGTGTGTCCATAATTGATTTCTGACTCTCTCTGTCTCTGATGGTTTGAGTTTAATCTCCAGGGAAATTAATGATTTAAATCATGATGATCTGTTTCGATGTTTCTCTGTTTTCTGGTTAGTTTCTCTTTATTCAGTCAGTTTTAACCCCTGATCAGCTCTGTTTCTGTCAGTATGAAAGTGTTATTCATCAACACATTCTCAAACTCTCGTCTTTTTCAGTTTCATTTGCAGTCTTGAGAACAGTGATGTTAGTCTTCATAATAGTGACTAATGTACTGATGATCGGCCTTTACATATTCACACTGGAAAATCAAACAGGTATGATTTTTTTTATATAATGTTTGGAATTACAACACATCATTGATCATGCAAATATGAGTTATTTTACTAAGCGTTTTCATGTTCATTAATTTCTCATGAAATGTCAGAGTGTTGGTGGAGAGGCTTGATCATATTATCAGGATGTATAAAGCTGTTGTGTTTATGGGGATTTGAATCTGATCTACAGCTGTCCTGAATGATGAAGACAAAAACACCTGGAATATAAATAAGACACTTGTATGTAATGGAGAAGTGACTCTTTATTTGCTTGTTTTACAGATCCGATCGGATGGGGCTGTGTGATGGTGTTTCTGCAGATAATCTGGGCAGTTACATACTTCACAGATGTTGCTTACGGTTTTGTCAGGTTGTCTCGAGGTACAGTATTGATCATCTTCTTTGATCATCTTCTTTGTGTGATGTTTTTCTACATCAGTTTGAGTTCATGTACAATTAAATACTTGAGTAGTTTGCAATATTAAATAGCGCAGAACCAGTAATATTAAGCAGGTTTTTGTGTGTTTAACAACAACAAAAAAATAATAATAATAGTAAAATATAAATAAATAAATAAATAAATAAATAAATAAATAAATACATAAATAAATGAATGAATGAATGAATGAATAAATAAATGAATGAAATGAAATGAAATGAAATGAAAGGAAATGATAGAAACCGCTGCCGGACACAATGGGTTGGATGTGACGGTCATCAGCAATTTTGATTTGTGTTTTTAATCCAGTCATTAGCAGTTTAATATGTTGGTTTCAAATTATCACACAACAAAATATAAATCATGGATAAATACAAGACTTTAACCTGTCACTCCCCTTAATGGTTGTAATTCATTAATATTTAAGAATACAGACCTAAGATTGGTCTCTTTTTAAAGAAGACACTCTTTCGTCTTTTAAAGAAGACGCTGAAGTGAAAGCATTAAACATTTTGTTTTATGCAAAATATAGCCTATAGTTTACAAAACAGGTCTAACTCTAAAACTGATAGACAATCAAAGCCAAGGGTAACCAAGTTGTGTTCCCAATTATAAGTTGATATTACACAAATTGAAGTTCCTGTGTAAATGTCACAAATAAATACTTTAATGTCACAGCATCACTTGTCATTAAACAGTGGCCAAATACAGAACCTTCAGTCTCAGATCTTAGCAATGATATGTTTTGTCGAGATTGATGATGATAATAATAATAATAATAATAATAATCATAATAATGGAGTACAAATATTATACAGTTTGAAACATGCCCAGTGAGTGAGGGGCCCACTAGTTGGTTTTAAAGTACTGTTTCCATCTTAACACAATGTTCAGTTTCAAAACAGTTTTACAGAAAGAATTGTGAGTGTTTAACATTTCAAATGATAAGATAATTTATGATGAGTATTAAAATTTCATAGGGGAAAAAAGCCATAAATACAGAGCACACCAAGCATCCCTTTGGCAGGACCCTGGCATTAATCTGTTTTAAATAATCTGTAGAAAAATGAATGGCTGAAATCAGTCATATCAGACACCACACGGATTAAACCATTAATAAGAAATGAAATATTAACTCAAGCGAAAAAATAGTTTTATGTTGTTTTTAATGTGGCCTCATATTCTCTAATAATATTCTCTAGCAATTAAATAGTGATGAATTAAAATAAAGCATTGTTTTATTGATTATATAAGCATTTTATGTTTATGTCTGAACTTCATATTAAATATTTAAACTTGCATTACAGGTTTTCATCGTTATGTTCCTGTGTATGTGTTTGGATCAGTTGTTGTTGTTTTACTGAACTCTGCTGCACTAATAACAGAACTGATCCTGAAAACAGGTGAGTGAATAATATACATTTTCATATACAGTATTTGATTTGAGGAAACTAACTTGAAGGAAATTTTTATGGAAAAAAATCCATAATAAAGTTCATGGTAAACATACTAATGTTCTAATATACAAATAAACATGCATTAATAATTAATATTATGAGCTGAATTTACCTGTATTTATCTGGAACAGTTATTTTACAATAAAATAATTGACCCTGGACCACAAAACCAGTCTTAAGTAGCACAGGTATATTTGTAGCAATGGCCAAAAAAAAACAAACAAAAAAAAAAAACACTGCATGGGTCAAAATTATCAATTTTTCTTTGATGCCAAAAATCATTAGGATATTAAGTGAAGATCATATTTCATGAAAATATTTTGTAAATTTCCTACTGTAAATATATCAAAACTTAATCTTTAATTAGTAATATGCATTGCTAAGAATTTCATTTGGACAACTTTAAAGGCAAAAAATCTATTTTGATTTTTTGGCACCCTCAGATTGCAGATATCTCGGCTAAATATTGTCCTATCCTAACAAACCATACAGCAATGGAAAGCTTTTTTTTTTTTTTAATTATTTAAAAAAATGACCCTTATGATTGGTTTTGTGGTCCAGTGACACGTATGATTTTTCATCAGTTGTTAATGCTGTTAAGACTGAATTCATTTCTCAATACAGTGATGTTTATATTTTAAAATATCTGTCTTTTTCAGTGAATGGTCACCGTATGATGGCAGATCTGAGATTCATTGTGTTTCCTTCTGAATGTTTATTTGCCGCATCTCTGCTGATTTCAGCTTTCTCAGGATCCAGTGAGTATAAATTGTTTCTATTACAAACCATTAGATCACATTGACATCAAAGTTTGTTTTCTTGTCTCTGACATTTTTTCACATTTCTCAATCATTTGCCTCAAGCTCCATTCAGTATGTCTCTGTTTGTGTTGATTTGCTGTAATGTTGGTGTTTGACAGTGGGTGTTTTAATAACTGAGAACACACTATACAGTAGCTGGACCTTATTTATCTCACACACTAATCATCTAATAAAAACCTGCCATTTACTCTGGCACAACACTTTAAAAATCCCCAGAGCCCCGTAAGACTGATCTGTATCTGCTGAGATTCACTCACTAAATCACTGTTAAAGGGATAGTTCACCCAAAAATGAAAATGTGATGTTCATCTGTTTACCCCCAGGGCATCCAAGATGTAGGTGACTTTGTTTCTTCAGTAGAACACAAACAAGATTTTTAACTCAAACCGTTGCAGTCTGTCAGTCGTATAATGGCAGTCAATGGCTACCAAATCTTTGAGAGTAAAAAAAAAAAAAAAAAAAACATACACAAACAAAACCAAATTAAACCCTGCGACTCATGATGATACGATCTGTTTGTGCAAGAAACTGAACAGTATTTATATAATTTTTTACCTCTGATTCGCCGCTATGTCCTACTGTCCTGAGCGCAAGCACAGCATCTGGCACGTGACGTGTGTACGTGCTCTGGCGTAGTATACGCAAGCACCGGAAGCGATCTGTGCTTATACTTCACTCATTGTTTACATTGCACAGAGATGGAAGTCAACCACTAAAAAAAACATGCTTTTACTACATCAAAACTTTATTTTATTAGTTAATATTCATAAGGGCACCTTTACAAATAAAAAGGACACATACAATGATCTTGTTCACATACTTCTGTTCAGTGTGAAAAAACCGTAGGCACAGCTGATGATATCAGTTGTATGTGATCCCCGGGTCTCTAAAATCATGATTGCTGCAGACCCTCCAGAGTTTTAGTAAGTTTATGGGTGTGTTGATATCCAGCTGAAGAACAAGCAACCATAACTTCAAGCAATCAGGCTCAGAAGTTGGGAATCGGTGAAAAGTAAACAATCCCGCATGAATTCGCGCAAGAAAACATAATCTTTTAGCTTTAAATCAGTTTTAACAATCAGGAGAAGCGCAAGTAAATACCATTTTGAATAGCTGTCATACCCACAATCTCTGTGCACTGTGTAAACAATGAGTGACTTATAAGCACAGATCGCTTCTGGCGCTTGTGTATACTACGCCAGAGCACATACACATGTCACGCACCAGATGCTGTGTATGCGCTCAGGACAGTAGGATATAGCATTGAATCAGAGGTAAAAAAATAATATATAATAAAATAATAAAACATGTCTTAGTACATCACTGTATCATCATGGGTCGCAGGGTTTAATTTGGTTTTGTTTGTGTATGTTTTTTTTTTTTTTTAAATCTCAAAGATCTGGTAGCCATTGACTGTCATTATATGACTGACAGACTGCAACGGTTTGAGTTAAAAATCTTGTTTGTGTTCTACTGAAGAAACAAAGTCACCTACATCTTGGATGCCCTGGGGATAAGCAGATAAACATCACATTTTCATTTTTGGGTGAACTATCCCTTTAAAATCCTTCAGAGAGATTCAGATGTGAGCATGTAACAATGTTTAACAGTACGGGAAGAAAAAGACAGGAACCAGATCAATTTAAACATAAACGTTAAAACCAGAACTAAAAAAAAAATAATCAAACAAAACAAGCGACAGCCGCCTCACTGCCGAATGCCAAACACATAAAACATCACATATCCCAGAAAAGTGAATGAAGAGTTCTTCAAAGGAGAAATCCACTTCCAGAACAAAAATTGACAGATAATCTCACCCCCATGTCACCCAAGATGTACTTTTCTTTTTTTCTTCAGCCGTAAAGAAATTATTATTTTTTTTTAGTTAATCATTTCAGCATATAATGGACTGATATGGTGCCCCGAGTTTGAACTTCCGAAATGTAGTTTAAATGCGACTTCAGACAATCCTAAATGCGGTTGTAAACGATCCCACCCGAGGAAGAAGGGTCTTAGCTAGTGTAATGATTTATATACTTTTTAATCTCAAACACTCGTCTTGTCTTTCTCTCCCTGAACTCTGTGTATTCTGGTTCAAGACAGTTAGTGTATGTTGAAAAACTCCAATTGTATTTTCTCCCTCAACTTCAAAAATCATTTCAAAATCATCCTACATCGCTGCAGAAGTACAGACACAGTGTTTACAAAGTGAACATACAAAGATCAAACACTCTTAACAAAAAAGGTAAAACAGCGATATAGGACGATTTTGAAGTTGAGGGTGAACATGAGATGGGAGTTTTTCGACATACACTAACTGACATGAACCAGAACAAAAACAGTTCAGGGAAATGTTTAACTCAAAAACCATAATTTCTTTATGGCTGAAGAAAAAAAGACATGAACATCTTGGATGACAATGGGGTGAGTATATGTGAATTTTTGTTGTTGAAGTGGACTTCTCCTTTAATTTAACTGAACTGAGTGTGATCAGATTCAAACAAATTCACTAATGTGTTTCTCTGTCTGTTCTGACCTCACAGAGATCGCAGATTGTCTGAAGTCTTGTCAGGTTAGTATGATTTATAAACATGCATTGATTTAAAACATTATTTTAATTGTTATTAAACTAACCCACAGCACCAGGAGACTTTTTACTTGAAGCTAAATAATTCTCAAAAAGTATGTGGATGTTACATTAATTGTTGAAATTATGTGTCTTGTCCTAAACACAGAACAAAGTAAAATCTATACGAGTCAAAAAATCACAGAAGAACGAGGGCACAGAGATGGATCCTCTGAATACTGGAGATCAGGAGCAAAATCAGCCTGATTCAGTGACATCTCAAACATGAGAAATGGATTATATTACAGACTGATCTTGAACACTTTAAGACATTAAGGCACAGTCTTCTGCAAAACTGCTTTGAAACAACATATGGATTGTGAAAAGCACCAAACAAACAATAATGACACACTGATGTTTGATCAAACTGAGTTCAGTGTAATGATGTTATTCACTGATAATGTCAATGGTTTTGCACTGTGAGCTCTCTATTTTTTATTTTATTTTATTTATTATTTTTTTTTTTTTGTAAATAGCTGTAAATATATGCAGGGTCTGTTTTAGTGTGTCCAAACACTGTTACTTTGTATAAACGTGATGTTGATTTGTGATTTAAACTAATACTAGCTGTAAGTAAAGTTCAATTGTGTAAATAAATCAAGAATACTGAGACTGAATAGTTGAACCTTCAGACAGCAGATCCTTCATTATGACATTGTGTACATTATAAAAGCATCATGACATGCATATACAGACTTTTCATTTATAATTGAGACAAAGACAATAACATCATCATCATGTTTGCAGCACTGGAGTTTGGAGAGTTTGTATTTCAATGTTTGTAGATATTTGTCAAGGTCAGTGGTTCATATTATCAGTCCACTTCAGTAAAGTTCAGTTGATCTGTGTGTTGTGCTGATGGACAGTTCAGATGTGTTTTCTGGAGAGTTTTGTCTGATCATCTGTGTTCATGTAGTAACAGATTCATGTGATAAAGGGAAACACAGTGATTCCCACAGCAGTGATGATCCTGACAAAGCCCACTGAACTCCTACAGGACAAAACACACATTCACGACCATCATAAAAAAATACAATACAGTACAACAATACCATTAAATACAGCATTTACTGTTCTGAATGTCGACACAACAGCAACCAGAAAACAGTCAGCAGGACTCAGTAGCATTAGTGAGACCAAAGATAAAACAGGATCTAACTTCTCTTGTAGCTGAAACTTGGTTCAGTGATTTGAAAACTCTTCTGAACTGTTCACTTATTTTCCTTTTTTTGCACATATTTCAAACTAAAAATAAATGTTTCAGGATAAAAACATTTGTTAAAGTTGTCTGATACCTCTACTGACCTTGAATGGAGCACCATAAATTTTAATCACACTCTCAGTGTCACTATAAAGAATTTTAATCATGTTTAAAAACTTCACATTAAAACCAGAAGCTTCGAGAACATTCTATAGATAACCATGTTCAACTCGATTAAAAGCTTTCTCTTGATCTAGTGACAAACCAATATTAATAATTTATAAACCTGTAAAATATCTGTAATTAAAGAAATATTGTCAGGAATGGACCTACTGGGTGAACAATAAGACTGATCTGGATGGATCTCCTGCCCTATTACTATAGTCAATCTATTAGCCAAAGTTTTAGACAGTAATTTATAGTCACTTCACAGACGTGATATCGGCCTCCCATTCTTGAGATCAGTGAGATCCTCTTTTTTCCGAAGAAGGGAAACAACTGCTCTTCAGCTGAACTAAATTGATTTTATTTCTATATAAATGCCTTGTAACACAGACTACAGGACCAAGCCTGTGTATTGCACACTTATAACTTCACTCCTGGCAAAACCTTGTCTTTTTAGGGTCAAACAGCATTGCATTTGACTTTGTTGTTGTGTTTGAGATTGCCAGTGTTTAATGTGATTTTGTTTTATTTGCGCTGTGATTTGGTTGAATTGAATGTGTTTGTCAGTGTTGTTCTGGAGCAGCTGAAAGAGGAGATCAGTTCTGCTCAGGGCTTTATGATGCTATGAGTTGTGGTCATTGAGCTTTAAATGCTTCCAGAATTGAATCTCCCTTTTCTCTAATTAGTGTATATTTGCCTAATTCAGCCCTGTGTCACGCCCGGTTGCCTGGGGTCCGTTCTTCGTACGTCGCTTGATACATCCGAGATGAATTGACACATCTAAGATGAGATCATCAAGCTAATTACGATGTGGCTAATTTGGTTCTTCGAGCACACCTGTTGTTGATGATTAGTATGGCTGGATTGAGTTGTCTAGGATTATTGCGCGTTCGTGCGTTGGTTTAAAAGGCGATATGTATCGATAGTAGAAACACTGATCACAACCCCTTCAGTTGACGAAATGGCAAAAGAGCGAACTCAATTTTTTTCTCAAGCGGAGCAAGAGCTTTTATTAGAGGGTAATGGAGAATTTCAAACTTTAATAAAGACACCGGGAAACACAGCAAATGCTGCAAAAGCCAGGAGAGAGGGCTGGCAAAAAGTAGCGAACAAATTAAAT
>JAHKKF010482061.1:0-40346 GCA_019740295.1 Labeo calbasu | reverse complement strand
TTTGAACATTAATGTGTGTTGGCAGTGTATGTACACATCTACCCTATAATGATAAAAATCCATGCAGTGGTTTTTAATTAATCTGTAAAAATAATATCGTCTTTTTCAAATCGAGCCGTTCTCAGATGCCGACAGAGTCCGCTCCCACAATAGTTGATTGACATGAGCTGGCCAAAGAGGGGCGGGGTGAGCAGAGCTCATTTGCATTTAAAGGAACAACCCCTTAAAATGAGATGATTTTTGCAGAGGTGATTTTGGCAAGGTAAAAAGTGTGTTGTTTTACAAAACCATTGAGAATTTTTAATCAAAGTATATTGGAGACTTTTCATTAAGACCCTAAAGAATCATATCAACTTGTGGAAAATGGGCATCCGATGACCCCTTTAAAGCTCACAAAAACACTCGTCACATCAAAATGAGCTTAGTCCTCATTGTTAAATGATGTTATTAAACTTCATTATCACCTGTTTCTTTGAGTAAATTAATGATTAATGAGATTAGTCTTCTAAATCAGGTCATTAAATGTAGCATCATTGATATTGATAACGAATCGCTTACAGTGTCAATGTGGATTGTGTATATTGATTTTGATATGTGAGCCATGTTAATATATTAAACTGAATCATAATTGAATTTAATTTAATAATCTTCAGTTTAGCCCCCCACTCAAGACAACTGAATGTTTTCTTGTACTATTCATAATACTGAGGCAAATATAATAATAAGAATATCATTATGCATGTTGAAATGGATTTACACTATGACAAATCAGTTTTCGCTTTTTCACTATCAACAACACTTCTCAAGATTTAAGTTGAAGTAAGTTTGACGTGGAAATGGAACCACTTTTCACCAGCCAAACAATATCTGATGGATCAAGTCCTGCTTTATTTATTTCTTGTAAAAACTGTATAAGTACCCTGTTTCATTTGGCGATATGTCTTATAGTAAACACTTACTGTACTGTTCAAGTCAGAAGTCAAAGATGAATGGAGTTAATGTTGACCTGTTTCTGTTTTGTTTTTCTTTGTCCTACAGTTGGCTACATGGGATTCTGTCCATGGCCTAAATGGAAGCCTAAAGGAGAGCCGTATCGAGAATGGCATGCAGGGGGTTACCGTTAAAGTTGTGACGTTGTTGGTAATACTTACTTTTATCATTGTAACATTTAAAATATTTATGGTTTGTGGTGTTGATGTGTAAATGAGTGAATAATCATTCATTCAAATATGTTTTTTCACAGTCGGTACTGAAGTAATAGATATTCTTGTACTTATCAGAGCACAGAATCCGCAACATTCAAAACCTGCAGATTTCCATAGAATTGGAACATCCCTCATTCACAAACGTCTACACACCCCTAAGCCCTTGCATGTTTGCTCGCAATTTTTTTGGCTAATATGATCATGCCTACCATCGCAAATAGATAGATAGATAGATAGATAGATAGATAGATAGATAGATAGATAGATAGATAGATAGATAGATAGATAGATATAACAGCATCTGTTTTTAAAACATGTTAAATATTATATTGTTCATATAACTGAAGAACAGTTATATGAACAATATAATATTTAACATTTTTAATGATTTTCAGTAGACATTATGTATTTTAATGTATTTTTCATTTACCTGTAATACAGGGAAACATTCTGCTTCTAATGTGCCTTTTCCTCATGATCTAATTGTAATCATTCTCCCAGGCCAGTAAGCATCTACTACAGAAAGGTTCTCTAGGGAGCCATAGAAAGTCTTGAAGCAAGTTTTACTAGCCATTTAAAATTCGTCTGTGCATTTTGGTAATCAGTATTCCTCTTCAAAGGAGGATCCATTTGTGATGGTGGCAGAGAACATCCTCGGACAGCCCAAAAGATATAAAGGGTTCTCAATTGATGTCCTGGATGCCTTGGCCAAGATCCTAGGATTCAAGTACGATATCTACCAGGTGGCAGACAGCAAATATGGTTCTCAGCTGCCCAATGGCTCTTGGAATGGCATGATTGGAGAACTCATAAACAAGGCAAGTGCTCTAAACATTGTGTTTACATGTCCAAAGCCATTAAAAGTTAGCCAACTAATACTTGCCTGTTATTTTCTCAAATTATCCTGCTGAAAAGGTCACCAGCATATTTTGTGTTTTGGATGCTGGTGTGCTAGTTGGTTGGGGGGATGGGCGTGAGTACTTTAGAAGTTATAGCAATGATTAGTCAAGAAAAGACGATAATTGTGTAACTTGAACTTTTAATTCTATGATTGGTTGCTGCGACATTTTGGCCAGTACCTTGCGCTCTAAGAGGTTTTTGTTAAGGCATGAACTGTAAAGTGTAATTTTCAAACCACTCAGCACTGTGATTGGAGAGTATTAGAACGTTTATAAATTTAAATTGAGCTCAACTAAATTAAACAGAAAAAACAGTGAGAGGTGAATCGGTCAAAGATGTTTGTCTGATGTGTATATATCAACCAGCAATTAAGTGAAGCTGGGCCTTTTAGCACGACTGAAATCTTGTACACAGTCGCTATAAAGTTGATGTCATACTTGGACTTTTTCCCCCTCCGAGTTTTGTTTTAATTTGTTTTCTTGTTTTTATGTAAACATCATTACAAGATGAATTATCTGAAAATGAAAAGTGATACTAGTAAGATACTATAACTTGTTTTTAGGAAATATATCTATAATTTCTTGTCTTACTGACCATTTTTATTTATTGACCTTAGCAGGGGTGCAGGACAACCCCAGTATAAATGTAACCAAATATAATGAGGTTACACTCTTGAAAATAAAGGTTTCCAAAAGGCTGTTTTTGCAGTGATGCCACAGAAGAACCCAAATAACCTTTTAGTGAAGGTTTTAAGGATGTTTAGAAAAAAAATACTGTTTAGAAAATTTATTTTTGTGCATTTTTATAAGGAGTGACCAAAGGAGTGAGGAGTACCAAAGGTGTGAGTCTCAATGGTTGTACATTCTTGTCTTTTCAGAGGGCTGATTTGGCAGTGTCTGCCATAACTATAACACCAGAGCGAGAGAACGTAGTGGACTTCAGCAAGCGCTACATGGACTACTCTGTAGGGATCCTACATCGCAAACCTGAGGAAAAGATCAACATTTTTTCCTTGTTTGCCCCGTTTGATTTGGCTGTGTGGGCCTGCATCGCAGCTGCCATTCCCGTGGTGGGAGTTCTGATCTTCCTGCTGACACGGATGCAGATGCTTCGCTCCCAGAATCCTCCAGGAGCCCATCACGCTTCATCCATGTCTAACTCATTGCATAGTGCTATATGGATTGTCTATGGAGCTTTTGTGCAACAAGGTACTTCAATGAATTCCTCTCCAACATGTCCATTCAAAGGCACCTTCAGAAATAACTTATCAGCTTAGCATGCCTTTTAAGAGCAGCCAGGGGATCAGGTGGTGATTTGACTCAGGCTTAGAAAGATGGCAAGAATAAAGCTGCTGTCTGATGATTTTGGGGTGTCAATACATCACTCCCTCTAAAACATGTAAGCATCTAAACTGCTAATGCAGCAATCTTTAGTGTATGCAAATATTCAGAGAATGGTTTATCTAAAAAGAAAATGTAGAAATGTTGTAGAATTTAGTTGTAGAAAGCTTTCTTCACAGTCTAGGTGACAACAAAGCACCATAAAAATGTAATTTAAGCAATTCAGTCAGAACCACTCTCTGAGTCTGGGCATGTTAAAGGAGAAGTCCGCTTCCAAAACAAAGATTTATGTGTAATATACTCACCCCCTTTGTCCATATAATAGACTGCTATGGTGCCCCGATTTTAAACTTCCAAAATGCAGTTTAAATGCGGCTTCAAATGATCCCAAATGCGGTTGTAAACGATCCCAGCCGAGGAAGAAGGGTCTTATCTAGCAAAACGATTGGTTATTGTCATAAAAATAATACAATTTATATACTTTTTAATGCCAAATGCTTGTTTTGTCTTGCTTAGCCTGAACTCTGTGTATTCTGTCTCAAGACAGTTAGGGTATGTCGAAAAATTCCAGTCGTTTCAAAAATAACTTCAAAATCATCCTACATCGCTGCAGAAGTACCGACCCAGTCTTAGCAAAGTGCACAAGCAAAGAAGATCAAATACTCTTAACAAAAATTGTTAATGTGGGCAATGATCCCGCATTTGGGATTGTTTGAAGCCACATTTAATCTGCATTTTGGAAGTTCAAAATCGGGGCACCATAGCAGTCCATTATATGGAGAATGAGATGTGTTTTCCTCAAAAAACATATAATTTCTTTATTCTAATATGCTCCCTAATATAAATAATGAAGCACTGTGCCACACATTATGATAATGATAAACAATGTAAGATGTGGCTGAATCGTTTAAATATATTCATCAGTAAGTAGTATAATAAACGATTAGTTCACAAAAAAAAAGAAAATTCTTTCATTATATTCTCACCCTTATGTCAGTACAACTTGTATGATGTACATTCTTATGTGAAAGTAAGAAGAAAGAAATGCATAGCGTTGTGGCCATTTAAGAAAGAGTTTTCATTTTACATTATTTATGTTTAAATATTATTTGTTTGTGTTTGGTTTAGTTCAGTTTGTTAAGAAAGAAACTGTAAGCGTCATAAGGTCGTGGAAAATTGGACGGCAGTACGCCAGAAGAAAGGGAGTGGGTGAAATATGATTTTTGGACCACTTCATATGTGTTTTTGTTTTTTTTGTAGAACCCCTTTCTTTTTCATTTGCTATAATTTGTATCTTAATTTTAATATATTTTTTGGAAATGATCTATCAAAATAAACAAAAATAGCGAAAAAATGTTTTGTAGAACGAAGTGTGTTCAAGACAAAGCCTGTTACCATGCTTCCGCGGCCACGACAAAAGGCCAAAACACATAGGGTACGATGAGGCTACAATATATTATTTCTATGATTTCTTTTAAGCACAAAATGTGTTGCTTCATCAGTGTTCATTAAAAGGATAATTCACAAAAAGCACATGCCTTTAGCCCCTATAAGTTTGTAATGGCATGAAGGTGAGTAAATTAGTGTACTATCCCTTTAAGGTTTAAAAGCAGTTGTAAATAGTGTTTTATGGAGCATGTTAAATTTTAATAGCTGTGATATACTTTTTTCATCAGAGATGCCTACGCTTGTGTCACTGGAGTGATAAACTGCATATATTTGAATTCCAATTTTAAAACCAGCATACATGCATAGAGCATACAGAGAAGTGCTCTAAAACAGCGTAAAGGTGCCTTTGAATAAGGCATAGGATATGCTGGTTCTCATCCAAGTGGCAAAATGAAATAAATGACTACCTCAGCAACTAGCATGCTAACCCCCAGCTCCCTCTATTAATGCCTGGCATACTGCCTACCAACCTTTTTAAATCTAACAACTAGTTATTAAATCTGGCCTGTTTCTATCTCATATTTCTGTAGCGTGCCACTGTATGAAATTTACAGCAGATTGTACAAAACACACTAAAACCTTTGCAGCAGTTAACACAGTCAATTGTTCTGTTGCTCATATCTTAAACATGAGGAATTAGCTATACTGATGGGATGGTAATAATGGTGCCATTTCTGACTTATTCTAATGACTAGGGTTAATAATGTGAAAGTGTGTTTGTATTTTATAGATTATACACGTCTGTGATGTAATTACCATATGATAATCTTTTAATACTCTTTGTTAGATGTCTGCTCATCTATTTGTTGTGGTAGGCCTCCATTTTATGAGTATAAAATCCGGATTATGTAAAAAAAAAAAAAAAAAACTTTTATAAAAGGATTTGAAAGGGAAAAAAACTGTTTTGAAAAAAAAATGGAGTGGGTTAGCATTTCAAAGTACATTTACACATTCTAAAGCAGTTTTGTGTTATCTGTCACAGGTGGAGATTCAGTGGTGGGGTCTGTGGCATTGAGGATAGTCATGGGCAGTTGGTGGTTGTTCACACTGATTGTGTGTTCGTCTTACACTGCTAACCTGGCTGCATTCCTAACTGTGTCTCGCATGGACAACACTATAAGGTAAATTACCATTTTCACAAGTAGTCCACCACTCGACACACCATATGGTACAGAGTTGATCTATGTCTATTAAAAGCTTTTCTATCCTGTGTTTGTCCTCATAATTGGTGCATCCTTATGTTCAGGAAGCTTCAAACATAGTTTTGCCACATGGCAGGCAATATGCAGATGATGGCACTGATGCAGTGTTGTGCAGTTAAACATAGGCTTTTTCTGGCTATAAGGCAAGCAGGTAACTTGATACATTGGGATTTCATGGAAAAATAGTGGAAAATAAGTACCAGTTGTTTGAAAGATATAAATGAGGACATTTCAGCTGTTTAATCCTGGAGGTTTGTGGGTATGCTGTCTGAGGCTGAGAATAGGATTTTATGATGGCAAGAACTGTGTAAGTTGTAACTAGGCTTTCTGGGACATGTTCCCATTAGAGTGAAAAATAGAGAGATAAATGTATTAGTATGGATGGAAAGAGGTGAGAGAGGTTGAGACTATTACAGTGTGTGTTATTTGCTTGGTATTTGTGCATGTTATTTTTTATAATGAACCAAGCCAAACTGAAGCTGAATTTGAATGCCAGTGATCACCCTACATTTTTATACATGGAAAACAGCAGAGCTGACTTTCTAATAATGACACACTTTGTGTTTCATGGGAAAAAAAAAGATAATAATTAGTTACAATAAAACATTTACTTTAATAATTACTAGACCCAAATGTATACCGTTTAAACTCATTCTGAATTACATTATTAATGTTTACTGTCATGATTCTAGAACAAGTCCTGCACTGATACAGTCTTTCATGCATTCCATGGCTTATTGTGGCAATTGCATTTATATCATCAGTTTTCTACTTCAATGCTGCACTAACTTCCCCTTATATCTGTGTTTGGTGATTCAGGGATTGTTTTCTGAAGTCCTTCAGAGAAATTAGCCACATTAGCAACATAGTTTTCCCAGACAGTTGGCAAAAGTTATTTTCATAAAAGTCATTAAATACTAAAGCTCTTAGATTGTAATTAATAAATTACTGTTTTGTAAAATTTAGGATTGGTTCCCCCAGATACCCTTACACAGAATACCTGCACAAATTACATAAATTACATAAATTACATAAATTACATATATTGACTTCAAAATTAAAAATTCTTTGCTAATTGTCTTCTGTCTTCCATTTATATTTATATGTAGTTAAGGTAAGGTCATACAAATTAATGTATTAATCAAAATCTTCTTTGTCTACTGAGAGTTGTTATGACATTGGCTTTAAACATTGCAACACACATGGTAACTTTCGTTAACTCTACAATAAGTGAATCCACCTGACCAGTTAATTACCCTTTCAGCTGATATAAAAAAATATACCCTAGTCTCAGATGTCACATCCACAGACCACCCACACTCAATTTACTAAACGTGATGCATATGGCACACTAAAATGAAAATACTTTCACAAAGTCAGATTGGCCTTTCAAAATCTGATTGGCCAACTTCTGGCGTATTTCCAGAAGCCTAGTGTGTGGCAGTCTTAAAGGGGGTCATCGGATGCCCGTTTTCCACAAGTTGATATGATTCTTTAGGGTCTTAATGAAAACTCTATAATATACTTTGGTTAAAAATCCTCAATGGTAGTCTAAAACAACACCCTTTTTACCTTGTCAAAATGAGCTCTGCAAAAATCAACCCATTCTGATGGATTGTTCCTTTAAATGCTAATGAGCTCTGCTCGCCCCGCCCCGCCCCTCGCTTCTCTCTGTGGAGTGACAGGCTGTGGTCTGAGAGATTGTTTACTTTAGCTGCATTTAGCGTGTTTAGCCGCGAAACTTGCTAACTAGCATGTTATTATTAAAGGTGATTGCAGAGATTCATAAAGAAAAATACTCACTTCTGCTGCAGGTGAAGCTGGATCACGAATTTGCGCAAACATAGACGTTTTTATATAGTTCAGGAGGCACATTCCATTCACAAACAAACGTAATCTACTGTATCTTCAGTGGCTCAGATGTAAAGAGTAAATGACGACCACTATGTTCATTATTACATCCAGCAACACAATACCTCAATCGCTCATTTTGGATATATTTTTGTCTAACTTACATCCCTGCTCCACATCGAAACAATATCGAAACAATAGCGGTCGGACTGTTAAAGCTGATTTAGGGCGGGTCTGAGGTAAGACGCTCATGTCAATCAACTATCGTGGGAGCGGCCTCTGTCTGTGTGACGCCACACCAACAGGCATCTGAGAATGGCTCGATTTGAAAAAGGTATTATTTTTACAGATTAATAAAAAACCACTGCATGGATTTTTAGCATTATAGGGTAGATGTGTACATACACTGCCAACACACATTAATGTTTAAACAACATGTAAACGTGAACTTTGCATCCAGTGACCCCTTTAAACAGCCTGCCAACGAAACAAAGACAATGTTCATTAAGATGTGACAATGAGCACTTCACATTAGCAAATAAATGCTAGATTTCAATTTATTTGATATGACCCATAAATGTGATCGCTAGGGTTTGGTAAAAACACTGCGTTAATTTGTGCGATTATAATTATCTCTTTAATGTGTTAGTACTTTATAATTTGTATTAATTAATTGATTAACTTCACAGGCTACACAGTTTTTTCCCCCAACCCTGTGTGTCATGGCTTCCTTTTGTTTCACTAATTGTCTTGATTTTTGTCCCACTTGTCCTCCTTATTCTGCCTCGCTATTAAACAATACCAAACGTGGAATCAATTAAAGTGATAGTTCACTCAAAGATCAAAATTCTGTCATCATACACATAATGCTGACCTGGGCAGTGTTGTTAATACTGGGCAGTAATCAAATGTACTGTACTTTTTTTTTTCAATGATCCAATTACACTTGTTTTTATGTATTTATATAGAAATATATTTTAGTTTTGATAAAATGAGCATACTGCTTTCCATTTGGTTGAAGGCCATGTGACTGCTGAGTGGGCAGATACTGATCGAGCGCATGAACCTTTACGAACCTGCAGAGGCAGAGAGTGTATTGAGCGTGTTCTCACCTGTGTCCTTTTTTTCAAGTAGCATTGGGAAGTGTGTGAGTATCATTTTTTTTTTTTTTTTTTTTTGTTCACATTGAAACAGCCAAATGAACAAAATAATTCCAATTCAATGAACAAATTCAATTCAGTGAATCAGATGTCCCAGTGCTATTTGTTGGAGATGGCATTCTTGAGGAGAGCTGTCAATACACTTGCTCGTCTGTGCTTCTACACTCTGCATGTTCACACAGTTGGCTGGTGTTGTAACTACGATTGTATGTGCATTGTAGGGAATGAGAAAAAAAAAATCCACAGTACAAAAATAAATAATACAAAATATGACAGAAAAAATGTAATAAATCACATGTTTTTCTAAAGAGTGACATTGTCCAACAGTGACACCAACAGTTAAAGTTACAGCAAGAGGCAACATCACTTATGCCTCCACTAACCTCATTGGGACCACAATCTTATAAAGCAGGGATAGGCAGGAGAGGTCCTGGAGTCCTGCTGTCCGGGAGAATTTTTCTCCAACCCTTACAAAAAAGACATCCTGAAAACACAGATTAGCTTATTAAGGTGTGTTTGATTAGGGTTGGAGCTAAACTCTGCAGGACAGCGGCACTCTGGGACCGATGCTGCCTATCCCTGCAGTAAACTTTTGCTCCATCCCTGATAAAACTCTCCTGCCTGTATCCTTCTAGTAATTCTGAAGACATTGATTAGCTTGGTCAGGTGTGTTTAATTAGGGTTGGAGCTAAACTTCAGAGGACAGTGGCTGTCCAGGACCAAGTTTGCTTATCCCTAAAGCGTGCAGTGGGTTAGGAGGGGGGAAATTAAGAATTTAGGACATAAGTCGCATGAGAGGAGCCAATGCCTCCATTCTTGCCTATTACCCTGTTCACGCATCTTTTTTTTCACAACTGAAAATTGTTCTGAATTAATAAATAATTAAGTCATTGGGAAGAGAATTAAAAAGTATTGACCGATTGACCTATTTATACGTCACATCTACAACTTTAATTTGCCTTGAAAACATGATCTCTGAAAGTTTTTAGTGAGCAACTGTGACATTAAAGGCACAATTCTGTGTCTGTGACCCTCATGACAAGCTTTGGACGATGGTCAGCCAATGTCTATGTGTTAGTTTGTTGTGCACCATCTGCACTAGGGTTGGCACTATTAGGGTTAATTCGCCAATTGAGCATGTGGAATTAGTGAGAGAGAGACCTCTGATTGACTGTTCAGTTTAGCAAAGGAGTAATTACACGAGAAGCGAGCAAAGAATAAATACGTCTCAGACAGAAGGCTGTTTATGACACCTTACCTGAACATTTCAATATGCAAATATATTCAAAAGCATGAGCCGTTACTTCTGTGATGTCAGCTTGCTGTGTCAGGGCCTTTAGAGTAAGCTGTTAGACTAATGTATACATTGTATAAATTATAAATTAGAATATGAATAAATGATCACTGTGATGAAACAGCTAAAAATATGTGTATGTAAATATATTGTGATAGATCCATGAGGTCTATTTGTTGCACCATTGCTTTCAAGCTACAAAAGTATTAAACAAGTAGTCACTATGTTCTCTGTACTGCAAGTTGTCTGGAGCCATCAGGGCAGACAACCCATTAGTTAACACAGGTCGAAAACCAAGGGTTCCAAATGTTGGATGATACCAACTTACCTATTTAAATTCAGTATGTGACTAACAAACTGTGTCTTATGGTGCTCCAATTACATATCCTGGTGCCTTCCCTAAAGAACTGGTACACCTAAAATGCATTTGAAGTATGTACATACATGCATTTTTATTCGTTTCTGCATGTCTTCTTATGTAGACAACACTGCAAACCTGCGTTTTCGAAAGTAGTTTTTAATTGATTCAAGAAGTTAGTCTGTAACGTTTGATCCAATCCTATACTGCTTACATTTTGTCTTGTCATACAGATTTGCCAGTCAGAATTCACCAGACTTGAACTTTCATATGCAAAGGAATTAATATAATGTGCAACATAGTCCAGAGCACCCGAAAGATTGATGTGCAGAACATACTGCCTAGCTGACAAAAAATATAATGCATATTTTAATAAGACATCACAGTAAACAAAGATTGGTAACACTTTAGAATAGGGAACACTTATACACTATTAACTACGACTTTTCCCTTAATAAATTCCCAATTTGCTGCTTATTAATAGTTAGTAGGGTAGTTGTTAAGTTTAGGTATTGGGTAGGATTAGGGATGTAGAATAAGATCATGTAGAATGAGGCATTAATACGTGCTTAATTAGTACTAATAAATGCCTTATATTCTAGTAATATGCATGCTAATAAGCAACTAGTTAAGAAACCGTAAAATAAAGTGTTACCTAAAGGTTTATCAAGGTTGTCTTTATAGTAAGTAAATTACACCAAATATTATTTTAACTTTAAATGTTTTGTTTTATTTTAAGTGAAAATGTCACTTTCATATTATAGGTAATTTAGCTTTGATTTGTGGTTAAATAAATAAATAAATAAAATTAAATAAAATTTTTAAAAAAGTGTAAAGAAAAACTGTAAAAAAAAAAAAATAAATAAATAAATAAATAAATAAATATTATAATATTATAATATTAAAATAAAGTAAATAAATAAATAAATATTATGTTGACCTACATTGAGTAACATTTTGGCTTATTTTTAATGAAAACATTGTCTTCATAATAAAAAATATGATTTAGATTTTTCATGAATGTTTTGGGAATATTGGAAAGTCTAATTAAATAGGTTTGTTCAGACAGTTCATGTAAATGAACCGATTTTGAAAGGAAAAACAATCATTGACTGACAGTCTCTTCCATGTACAGGTAAAATATGCCCTTATAAAGTAAAGTAAACTTTAAAAAGAGGAATGATTGTTGCCCTTAATATTAAACAAACAATATAACAAGGAGCAAAAATTATCCTTAAAAAAATAAATAATTAATAATATTATTTTTTTCACACTGATATGAACGTATCTACTTGTATGCCAACTCTAAATCAGGAAAACACTTATTCACAGTAGACTGACAAGCAAACCGGCATTAAAGAGTGAAACGTTTCCTTTCACTGGCTTATGTTTCATCGGCTTGTTCTGACAGCTCCATTAGCAGTACAGATGGCCCAACATCTCACATTACTTACAGAGTTGTCTTTGGACTTTAAAGTTAGCTTTTTCCAAGTTAGGCCCCTGTCCTGTTGATGTATGCTGGCTGAATTTAGGATGAATATTGTGGTACCATTAAAATGATAAATTCAGACCTGGAGAAATTAAACAGAGCAACTTTAGGTTGAGTCAGTTGAGCCAATGATTTTGCTTACATTATGTTTTAAACTTCTTTTTCTAACAGTAGTGGGCCATGAATTTTACATTTTGGTTCCCAATGTGATACCAAACCTAAATGTATGTATGTATGTATGTGTATGTATATATGATACATACTGTAGCAAAAAATTGCATTTTGTGTTTCGAGTACATATTTTCAAATACATTCATATGAAATATTGCCCATCCTTCTCAAGACCTGCTTGAAGGCCTCAGCAATTACATATCTGAAACACTACTATTTGTAGGTTTGACAGTGGATCAGAGAAAGTGTTCAGAGTTGTCAATATGCATCTACAAGTTGAGAAATGCTCAACCTAATGCAAATGTCAAGTGAAATATGCCGGACAGCAGCCGATTGCTGTCAGACGCTGTGAAAACAACCACAGATTAATTATACTAGCTTCAGACAGATCCCAAAGTGGTGTGTTTCGAGTGGTATTGAGCGTGTTTCTTTTGCTGCAGCGGAGCACAGACATCATCAAAGAACAAATTTGAAATGCATAATTTTTTTCCACTATTCACTTGTATATACACTGTCTGCAGACAGACGGAAACAAGTGTATTAAGTGATCACCGTTCAAATAAGCATAGAGCATAGGCATAGGTGATAGAATGACATGAATTGTTTGAATCATTCCCAGTTCATTTAACATCTGGAGCAAAGTGTTACGCTACAGCAGTATGCTCAATGACAGTTAGTGTACAGTCAAAAATAGTAACTAGAGTTGGGAACCAAGAATGGTTTTTAATTAAAAGCATCCTAACAAAAAAGTAAAGTTTAAGTAAAAAGTAAAGTTCAAGTATATTTAAAGTAACTGTATGGAAAATTATTTAAGTATTTAAGTATTTATTGCATCCCAATGTAGATTTAGAATGTTACAAATTATGAAGGAATTCAGGAGAGGAAAAGAAAACCATATAGATTCTCAAAACAAACATAAAACAAACACAAAGGCTGTTCACATGAGCACAATTAAATTAAAGGACACTACAGAAGCACAACAAATTGAGGTGTGGATGAAATGAGGCTGTGTCCCCAAACATTTGAATTGTTGTGAGTCAGGGAACGCTTAAACTGTAAACATCCCATGTACATTTCAAGTGTCTCTCAGTCTTTAGTAGTTCATTACTATTATTGCTCATAGGTTAGAGAAGGACAAACCATAACCATGATTATTATACTTTTTTTACCTGATGTTTTTTAAACGTCTTTTACCTGATCTTGTCTATCTATCCAACAGAACGTTTCAGGATCTTGCAAGGCAGATGGACTATGCCTACGGCACCGTTAGGGACTCAGCAGTGTACGATTACTTCAGAGCCAAAGGCACAAACCCGCTGGAGCAGGACAGCACGTATGCAGAGCTGTGGAGGACAATCAGCAAAAACAATGGACAGGACTTCTCAGTTTCTAGCCCTTCTGAAGGCATACGCAAGGTATGAACTTTGCTCACTTATTGGTTATGTGAGTTTAGAAATTTATGAAAATAGAAAAACATTCTGAGGACTGTGTTTTTGGTACAGTCCAATTTTTTGTTTTGCATAATCTTTTGGCATAATCTTTTTAATCTTTGCTAATCTGTTATTTGCACGAAAATTTAGTCTATTATAATTGTTGTAATTGTTGATCCATTCCCCTGAATTCAGAGTCATAAAAGTGTGTCTAGAGCTCAGGAGAACAGTGAAACTTTTTGGCATGTCAGTTTAATTTAACTTATGAACTTAAAAGTAAATTTTATTAAGTAAAGTTCAAAAGTATTTCCTAAGTGCACTTTGTGCTGTAGGAAGTATACTAATAGCAATGTACAAATAGTATACTTGTATATGTACTTACTATAGTAATAACAGTAAGGTTAACACTTTAGATTAAGGAATACATATTTATTATTAACTAAGAGTTTCCCCTTATTAAACTCCTAATTTTCTGTTTATTGATAGTAAGTCTGTTGTTGTTGTTGTAGCTTTTTGGTATTGGGTAGGGTTAAGGGATTTAGAATATGGGCATTCTGAATAAAGCATTAATAATGCTTGCTTCATAAGTACTAATAAACAGCCAATATGCTAGAAATATGCATGTGAAAAGTGAAAAGTGAAAAGTATTCCCTAATCTAAAGTGTTATTACAATAAATTATGTAATTAATATGTAACTAACCCAAAATACGCTTTAGTGTGATTACATTGTTACAGGGTAATTACACAATTAAGTACTGAGTAATATTAATTATGTGCTTACTACAGGGCTAGGTTTAGGCTTAGAGTTACAGTAGTTACTTGTAATTATGCGTAATTATTACTATAGAAAGTACATGTAACATGTTACTGCAGCCTGGTCTCATTGTTATATGTAGGTATTTATACGTAACGTTTAGAGGCACAAAACGTACATTTTTGTACATTTTTATTGATGCTAAAATGTAAAATTTTTAATTGTATTTCAACGTTTAAAACGTACAAATAGCTACGTATTTTTAGCTAAAAAACATAAAATATCTTTTATATCATTAAGATATTTGTATCAATGCCTTTTTTCAATGCTTTTTAGTATTTTATCAACAAGCAATTTACATTTTTAGCCCCCTTAACCTACCCCCAAATGTAAACCTACCCATTTTATATCGAATATGCATTTTTTATCATTTTATTAATAACGATTTAGATTTTTAGCCCCCTTAACCTGCCCCCAAACGTAAACCTACCCATTTTATAGCGAATATGCATTTTTTATCATTTTATTAATAAGCGATTTATATTTTTTACACCCCTTAACCTACCCCCAAACCTAAACCTATCCAATTTATAGCGAATATAAAAGGGTATAAAAATATGCAGGGAAATTACCTTTTTTTTTTTTTTTTCCAGAAATGGGGAAAAATTTGTGAGTTCTGCCGTAGATAACACCACTGAGGATTTTCTCTCAGGTGCAGGGCACAATCTGAAACCTTAACAGCTGGATCTGTGGAACCTGCATGTGTGGCTGTTCTGCAGAGCCTGCCTTACACATGCTTACTGCCACAATCAGTAAAAAGATTAGAATTTTACAAGCTAGTGCTGAAGGGGTATGAATAAGGGCGTTTACTTGATGTTCTGAAATGGAATGTAAGTGTCAGTTGGAGCTTTAAGTCTTTGTAGCTGCTTTTCACCAAATCATGCCTTTGTAGCTGGCTTCTCTGTGGGAAGGCATGACTTAATTATAAAAATTGCTATCAGCCAATTGCTCCTCTCTGGACTTCCGATGACATATTTTCAGAGCTACTGTTAAACCCAGGAGGAGTTATACTCTAAAGGTGCTATTCATGCTCTTTAGTGCTCAGGTGGCTTGCGTGCAAGCATTCTTTCCCCCACCATTTAGTTTGGTGGAAGAACAAACGCTTCATACATTATGCCTGGTCTCTGCATTACACATTTATGTGAAGCGCACCCAGAGGTTCAGACTGTCAGAGAGCTTTTTTTATCTTTTTGGGAGGATGTGCAAAAGGTATGTCCTCATCAAAACAGTTTCATTCTAAACTGTAGACAGAATTTCCTCCCGTCTTGCAGGGTTCACAGTGACCTGTTGGAGTGAAATCCCACCTATTGAAGGGGATGGCCTCGCCTTAAGAATAAGCAAATGTTTTTTTTTTCTTTTTTGTTTCCACTTGTGCATTTCTAGCTTTCTGTTTTAGTTGCGTATTGTCCCTTTTATTTTTTTTATTATGGTTTGCTGCATATCCGTTCTGTTTTTTTTCTCCAGTTCTTCTACGTGTTTGGTTTTTGTTTCAATAAATATACCCCTTCAATTAGAACCTGTCTCAAATCTTCATTGCTCCTGTAACCGGCTGTGACATCTAGACATTTTTATTTACCGTTTACCATTTATTTACCATTTACCGGTACAAGGTCAATGTGATTTTCAATAAAATGTAGTCTACTGTTTCTAAACTGCAGGTTGCTAGGTCTGATTGCTGGGTGATTCCCAGTGATTTTTTCTGCTTTCTACACTGACAGTTTTTGTAGAAGACTTTAAACAAAGACGTTTTGCTGAATAAGTTAATTACTGGTTACTTTTTATGTCTTTAATAATACTGTTTTAACTTGTATATCCTAAAAGTACATTTTGTATTTTATTTACACTGGACTGCCTAGCACTACCTTGTAGACTGCAGGGAAGGTATTTTCCATTTAGCATCAGTTGTTAACATTTAGAACTGATAACAGATTGTCTATACAATAAGCTTTTCTCTATAGTCATCTTTTAAAAGTTCTTAATGTACCCTTTTGAAATTGAAAGCGGACATTCAGTGTAAGTTCTTGAAAAAATCAAAGAAAACAACTTTGAAAAGATCAAAGAGGAAGACTAGGAGTTTGAGGAAAAAACTTTTAGAGTGCATAATGAGTTGAGCCTGTGAAATCCTTTGAATCAGCCAATGAGGGCAGGTTTAGATCAATGAAGCTCCTTTTAACGAGAAAGAACTCAATAGATTAGTCCAGATTAGCCTCCAGAGTGTGATTGCAATGATAAAACACTTAAGCAATAATAACTTTTGAGGATTAATAATGATCCATTTTATTGCTGACAGTCACTGCAGTTATAAAGTTTTGATAATCCTGCTATGAGAATATGGATATCCACACCACAGATATAACAATAACTTTTTTTCTTTCTTTTTTTTAATAGGATAAAAACATTCACAGGCAATCAGAATCCATTCTGCAATCCAGCTTGAGCATTTAAAGCGGCAGACTACATAACTGCAGCACATACTTATAATAAGCAGTTAAATTAAATGTTGTTATTGTTGTTGTTTTGCAGGCCAAAAAAGGACCTTACGCATTTTTGTGGGACATGGCTGTGGTGGAGTATGCAGCACTGACTGATGATGATTGCACCATCACTGTAGCTGGCAACAGCATGAGCAGCAAAGGCTACGGCATCGCCATGCAGCATGGGAGTCCTTACCGAGACCTCATCTCCCAAAAGTGCGTATTACGTATCATCTTTCAACTAAAACATATGTTTCCCCTCTTAAAAAATAATCTGCAGATGGTGTAGGGACTATCTCTTGTTCAAGCAAAAGCTGTTGTCATTATTTTACGTTGACCATGCTTTGGGGAATTTAAAAGAGAAGTTCACTTGCAGACCAAAAATTTACAGATAATTTACTCACCCCCTTGTCATCCAAGATGTTTGGGTCTTTCTTTCTTCAGTCGTAAAGAATTTATATTTCATGAGGAAAACATTTCAGTATTTTTCTTCATATAGTGGACTTCTATGGTGCCCACAAGTTTAAACTTCCAAAATACAGTTACAATGCAGCTTTAAATGTCTCTAAGCAACCCCAACCAAGTAATAAGGGTCTTTTCTAGCGAAACAATCAGTCATTTTCCAAAAAATGTAGAATTTATATACTTTTTAACCTCCTCAAATGCTCATCTTGTCCATTCTCTGCAACGCGCATGCGAACTTTGTGTAATCCGGGGCAATACATTTAGGGTAGGTCAAAAAACTCCCATCTCATTTTCTCCTCCAACTTAAAAAACATCTTACGTCGCTGTTTAACCTTTTTTGTAAATGGCATTTGATGTTCTTTGCACATTCACTTTTTAAACACTGGGTCGGTACCTCTGCAGCGATGTAGGACAATTTTGAAGTTGGAGGAGAAAAGTAGATGGGAGTTTTTCGACATACCTTAACTGTATTGACCCGGATTACACAGACTTCGCATGTGCGTCGCAGAGAATAGACGGTTAAAAAGTATAGAAATTGTAAATCTTTTTACAAAATAACTGATCGTTTCGCTAGATAAGACCCTTCTTCCTCCGCTGGGATTGTTTAGAGCCCTTTGAAGCTGCATTTTGCAACTCGCAGGCACATAAAAGCCCACTGTATGGAGAAAATCTCTGGAATGTTTTCCTCAAGAAACATAATTTCTTACCGACTGAAGAAAGACACGAACATCTTGGATGACAAGGGGGTAAGTAAATTATCTGTAAATTTTTGTTCTGGAGGTGAACTTCTCCTTAAATAACATGTATGGTGAAGAGTTGTACTCTAGCTACTTTAAAAACCCATGTGTCATATAAAACAAATGAATGAGGCTAAATATTCCACACAGTTCCACACATTTCTTATATAATGATATATATTCAGTTGTTTTGTGTGCTTCAGTTACCACATAAATGACACAGCGTCACAGGTACTGAGTCTCCCACAATTCACAGCCATTCTTTATTACACACAAAGCTTTGATTTGACATTAGCAATTGTTTCTTGGGTTTAGTTTTACATGCATTGCAAATTGATCCCTTTGTGAATGTAACAGATGCCTGCAGACTGTCTAAAGCTCCACATAATCACTTGTAACCAATTAAGATTGTTAAATTGCACTGTCTTTGGATTTCATTAAGCTGGATAATGATCTTTGGTTGCCTTCTCACACACTCTGTATTGATCTATCTAGAATATATTAACATGACCCAACCACCAGCAATACCCAGTGTCAAATGTTCCTGGTTTTGTCTTGTGTTTGTACTTTTATGCTGTAGTTCATGTCTAGTGTAACAGAACATCTAACCATAAAACAAAGAGAAACTAGGAAAATGACATTCCATACCCATACTATTTGAGGGCACAGCCATTTGTAGTGGTGTCTAAAACCATAGTGTCCAAAACCATAGTGAATTCCCTGGTCTCGCCAGAAGATGGTGCATGCAGCTGAATCATCCATCCATCCACTTTTCAAACTGCTGGTCCAATACGAGTACAGCATAATATCAGGTATACATTTTTGTATAATAGACCAATACATTTTTTAATGTAGGTTTTTACATGCTAGTTTCCATAAATATTTCCATCACTACTGGAGCTGCCAGTTTGCAAAGTTTTCTAATGAGTATTAATCTATGCAATAGCGACAGCCCTTCCGGCAGACTCGGTGTCCAAATTTTCTCGTTTGTTTTTATTAATTCCTTCAACTGGACTATATTAATGGACTAATGTAGGGAATGGTGAATGAGGGTACAGGGGGTGATTTCAACACAGCACAGGGCTTAAATACACAAGGATAAATGAGAAGACAAGGGACAAGAGGGGACATAACCATAGGCATCAAAACAGTAATTAAACTACTAGAGACTACAAATCAGCACAAGAAACTGAAACACAAGACAAAACTGGGAACATGTAACACCCAACACTTGCAATGTTTGCAGATTTAACTAAAATAAATAAATAAATCAGCCTAACAAGGGTACTGGAAGGCCAACCTGTTGGCTAATGGGGGCCGAGATTCCAGTCCTGCTGCCAGCTGCATCAATCCCCATATGTTAAGAAACGCCATATAGTTTTATTTTGTGTATAATTGTAACTAATAATTAAAAATAGCAGTATGTTTGTTTTTTTATTTATTTAAGCTCAAGTGAGCTAACAATATTGTAAAATTGGGCTGTGATTCCACTCCTCCTCACTCATTTCTACTTTCCTATCTACACTCTGTCATCTTATAAGATGGGAAAATGGAAAGAATGGCAAAAAATCTCCAAAAATAAAAAATGCCTAGGGCGACTGGGGAAATGCATTTTGAGGCAGCTGGGAGGAAGCTTGCAGGTTATTACACAGTGAACCATAATGTCATCTCCTCTTAAGTGAAGAATTCATCTTAGTATTTTGCTTTGTGGTCCATCATTATCTGTTCTCTCCACCACTCTCATCTTTTGGCAGCCCCCTTGCATGTTTCTGTACGTGACATTTTACATTGAAGAGACTGAAACACCTGTATTACTTCACTAACCCTTCACTAACAACAACAACAACACTTTTTTCAGTTTCTCTTCTTTTTCTTTACTTAAACATCTATGCTTTCCTTTTTTGTTTGTACCACTAAATGTATAAAATGTATAAAACATTTAACTAAGTAACTTTTCTGCTTAAGGCAAGGCATTAAGCTGATGTAAGTCATTTCTGTGCATCTAGTGGCACCAAACAGAAGTGCAAAAATTACTAGATTTTCTAAAGAAAGAGTATATGGAGCTTGCTGAGGCATTGCCTTGCGCTTTCAGTGGTGTTATGGATACAGTGGGGAAAAAAAATTATTTGATCCCCTGCTGATTTTGTACGTTTGGCCACTGACAAAGAAATGATCAGTCTATAATTTTACTGGTAGGTTTATTTGAACAGTGAGAGACATAATAACAACAAAAAAGGGAGTACTCCTAATCTCAGCTTGTTACCTGTATAAAAGACCCTTGTTCCACAGAAGCAATCAATCAATCAGATTCCAAACTCTCCACCATGACCAAGACCAAAGAGTTGTCAAAAGATGTCAGGGACAAGATTGTAGACCTACACAAGGCTGGAATGGGTTACAAGACCATCGACAAGCAGCTTGGTGAGAAGGTGACAACAGTTGGTGGGATTATTCGCACATGGAAGAAACACAAAATAACTGTCAATCTCACCTCATGGAGTTTCAATGATAATGAGAACGGTGAAGAATGAGCCCAGAACTACACAGGAGGATCTTGTTAATCATCTCAAGGCAGCTGGGACCATAGTCACCAAGACAACAATTGGTAACACACTACGCCCTGAAGGACTGAAATCCTGCAGCGCTACCAAGGTCCCCCTGCTCAAGAAAGCACATGTACAGGCCCGTCTGAAGTTTGCCAGTGAACATCTGAATGATTCAGAGGAGAACTGGGTGAAAGTGTTGTGGTCAGATGAGACCAAAATCGAGCTCTTTGGCATCAACTAAACTTGCCATGTTTGGAGGAGGAATGCTGCTTATGACCTCAAGAACACCATCCCCATCGTCAAAACATGGAGGTGGAAACATTATACTTTGGAGGTGTTTTCCTGCTAAGGGGACAGGACAACTGCACCATGTCAAACGGACGATGGACGGGCCATGTATCATCAAATCCTGGGTAAGAACCTCCTTCCCTCATTGAAAAAGGGTCGTGGATGGGTATTCCAGCATGACAGTGAGCCAAAACACAGCCAAGGCAATAAAGAAGTGGCCCAAGAAGAAGCACATTAAGATCCTGGAGTGGCCTAGCCAGATCCAGACCTTAATCCCAAAGATAATCTGTGGAGGGAGCTGATGGTTCAAGTTGTCAAACATCAGCTTCGAAACTTTAATGATTTGGAGCGGATCTACAAAGAAGAGTGGGAGAAAAAACCCTCCTGAGATGTGTGCAAACCTGGTGGCCAATTACAAGAAACATCTGACCTCTGTGATTGCCAACAAGGGTTTTGCCACAAAGTACTAAGTCATGTTTTGCGAAGGGGTCAAATACTTACTTCATTCATTAAAATGCAAATCAAACTTTTTTGAAATGCGTTTTTCTGGATTTTTTTGTTGTTATTCTGTCTCTCACTGTTCAAATAAACCTACCATTGAAATTATAGACTGATCATTTCTTTGTCAGTGGGCAAATGTACAAAATTAGCAGGGGATCATTTTTTCCCCCCACTGTAGGCTGCATTTTAGTGGCTAATTTGTATAATCTTTTCATATGCCCCGGTGATGGTTATGTATGGGGACATTTTGCTCTGAGATTGCTATTCATTTTGCTCTGAGATTGTGTTGGTTGTTCTTGGTAAATGCTTGTTTTGGGGAGCACCACTAATAATTATTTCCAAGCAGTTTCTCAAACACTCCCTCATCTGTTGGTCAACAAACAAACAGCCCTGCCCAAACTGAGGCACACCTACAAGTTTACAGATTTGCTAAATTTGAGAGGAAGGGAGCAACCATATGTAAAACTTTACATAAAACAAGTACATTCCATGTCATCCCTCACAGGATTCTGGAGCTGCAGGAGAAAGGAGACCTGGATGTCCTGAAACAGAAGTGGTGGCCTCGGACTGGCCGCTGTGACCTCAACAGCCACAGTAACGCCCAACCGGATGGTCGCTCGCTGAAGCTGCATAGCTTCGCCGGCGTTTTCTGCATCCTAGCAGCGGGGCTCCTGTTGGCCTGTCTGGTGGCCGCCCTGGAAATGTGGTGGAACAGCAATCGCTGCCGGCAAGAGCAGCCCAAAGAGGTGACCGAGCTCAGGGCGCGGAAGACAGAGCAGGGAGAGGACACTGCCACACTCTACTTTAAGGATCCCGCAGCAGACGCGAGCCCCGATTTAGTCGAGCTCCAGTACACACAGTTATAGGTGTGCCCTGATGAAATCAAAATTGGTCCCCTCGCCTACTTAACATAACAAATTTTATTTGTGCTTGGGGTGTGCACAGTGCCCTTGATGAAGCAGGCTTTACCTTTTAGAATGTCACATTTACTAATACGCTGTGATTGTAGTCCATTTCAAAACACAAAAGCTCTGCTTCAGAACATAGTGAGTTCCTGTGTACTATCTGCATAAGCAACTACTTCCAATGTAGCATCCTATTTGAAATGGAACCTCAGTGATCTAAAACACACTTGATAGACAACAACTCTTATAGTTGTACGCAGTGAGCTCAATTCCAATATTGCAATTAGCATATTGGTAAGTTAAAATGTGATACTCCAAAAACATATAGTACACGTTATTTTACTGATACTTTTCAGTATTGAATGCATATAATTAATCCGCACTATCTTAGATGGGTTTTTTTGTTTGTTTGTTTGTTTTTTTATTGAGCTCATTGCAATGCTTTTCAGAAATGTCTTCTCTCTAAACAAAAAATGCAATAATGCTTTAGATTTTGACCAAAATAAGGCATCTAATATTACTTTTGGATCAGTTTTTACTGATTTGAACAGCCAAATGATTACCAGACATTTTCAGCTGAAAAAAAATACCTCAAATGCAAAATTGTTTCAGAGCAACTTGCACCTTGGCAGTGGCAAAATATTAAAAATTATTTCCCAGTATTCAACACCAGAAAATACATTTCTTATCTCTTTGGCAGCCTTCTTATGGTTATCTGTTTAATTTCTTATTTCTTAGTGTTTTAAACAACACTTTATACCATTTTGTGCATTCATGATGCAATTAAGTGTCTAACTTTCTGTTCTCCTCAAATCACCTACTGCTAAATATCTGAATAATTGCTTCACTTTATAACCTCTTTTATAAGACTTTCTAAATCCTTATCCACTGCCAATGAAACTGCATGTAATAGACTGGAACAGGGTTGATGTGGATCCGTAAACTAAAGTGTGCGCAAATTGGGTGCTTGCATGAGAGAAAGAAAAGAGACAAAAACATTACTCAAACCCCAAACAGTCAATAATCCCTAGTAATTTAGTGTGTAAAATCCTGTTGCAATTGTATGTCAATGTGGACAAGTTTTATGGATTTATTTATCTCTATATTTTCTATTTTACATTTATTCTTCATTTGTTTATGATCTCATGCAGGTTACTAAGGATTACAGACTGACAAAGGTTTCTGGTCCATTGACATATAATGATATTGCTACTGCTTCATCGGAGGGGAGCAAGGACATTTGGACAGACAGAGAAAGAGACTGGGATGAAGCAGAAGCTATTGACACAGGTCAGAATAGAATTGTAGGCCTCTTCTTTAATTGGCTGGGAATTAACTGGACCAGATGTAGAAGCCATCTAACATTAAAGATTGATTTATTGATTTATTTTATTTTGCGTTTTAGTTGCCTCATTTAGCAGTTTCACCCTCAAAGTTGTGTTGGGTATAGAATGACTCCTTGCTTTTCCTGCATTTTTCTATTTATTTTTTTTATTATTATTTTTTTTTTTTTGAATGATTAGCACAATTCCATATTAATAATGATTAATGAATTTCCAGTTCAATCAAAATTAGTGTTAAGTACACTTCTGCTGTTTAATTGGTGGCATTTGTTTGTTGAGACATTAAGCTATTACAACATGATTATGCGCATATTTCAATAAGAGTTCCACTACTTGTGGCGGTGATGATTTAATTTGTGTGGATTCTTTCATAAATCAGTGATGTATGTATATGTAATCGCCCTATAATTTAAATTACTAAACACAATCACAATTAATTTAAAAAATGCATTTGCATACCTTTAAACAGAGGCAAGGATGCATCAAATTCAGTGAAGTGCTTGTTTAGTGAAGTACCTGACAATAAAAGAAGCAACAAGATTCCACTAGCATAAACAAAATAGCATTGCAAATATCAGTATAATCACAATCAAAATTGAATTCAAATTTACATTTTAGAACAATGAAGATTCTTAATCTTCAGTTGACTGGAAAGTATTGCATGGCTTGAAGCAAATATACTGCGCACTCTCCTATCCACCTTTTTCCTGAGTAACCAATGAGCGGCACCATGAAGGATTCTAACTTCCATGTAGGTGCCTTCATGTTCCGGTCTCCATAGAAATCCATGTTAAAATGAGGTAAAAAAGACTGAATTGAAACTCTTTCCATATAATTAAATATAAAAATGTGTTAATTTGACTAGAAATACCAGGTCAGACGAGACTTCCGTGTTCAGAAATAGGTGGATAGGCAATTGGAAAGCTTGATGCTTAGGTTTTGGTTTAAAAATTAACCGGTTCATTGTCATCATTATCATGATGATTGACATAAATGCTTAGTGTTATTTTCACCAAAAGTTCACTGTTGCAATAATGAAGTGCATGCTAGGTCACTGAACTTGTTTTTTTACTTTCTGAAAACTTTGGACCATCTGTTGACTGACTATGGTGAAATGACTAAACAATGAACAGATGCACTGTTTTATAGGACAAGTGACCTCAGAGATTTGGGAGTAAATTGGTAATGTCTGGCTTCATTTATTATGCAAAAAGTGTTGGTAACTCATTTTATGCACATATTTAGTTTGGAAGTCATTGCATCTGGTTAGACAGATTATGCCCAGTCACACATATTTCAGCACATCCAAATACACTAATAGGATCTGAAAATACTGCATCCCTAAAGAGTCTGAGCTCTTTGCAGTACCTGCACTACTCTCCACTGGAAGCAATGAAAGGGTGGCTATAGTCTGACAGAAACCATACAGACATGTTTTGGAAAAACAAATAATTGAGTGTTTGTAGCTGAGGAGGAGCACTCAGGTTATTTTCAGTCAGTTCAGTTGTTTTATTTTTTTTTTTTTTTTTGAGTTTCCTTGTTCACTTTTTTTTAAGCAAAAGTCTGCATATATATATATATATAAATATATATATATATATATATATATATATATATATATATATATATAAAATTACGTCATTATCCCCTAAAATTTCACCCGACTATCTTCATTAGTTAAGACAAATAGGATTACTGAACTGCAAGAGATTGTGGGAAATGTGTAGGAGCATGTATCCCCTTGGATATATTTGTAAAGACAAGTCTGCTTCAACCTAACATGACAGACTAATTTACCCAGTGCAATTGCTTTGCAATTCCAGCCTTAACTCCTGACCTATCCCTCCCAAAAGCTTTATTACTCTCTAATGTGTCTTTGCATTTGATGCCGCAAAGCTTCATTAATCTACATATTTGAGGATGTTGTGAGAGCTTAACAAATAACTTTGTGTAACAGTATGTAACCTCACTATAACAGTAGTGGACTCTGGAGCCAATCTGTATTTCTTCTGCATGATTTCAAGAACATAAATATTCAAAATGTAGATTAGTTGGGCTCTATGGGCTAATTAGGTCCACTTTGGTTTGAACTACTATGTTAAAAAAAAAAATTGTATTCCAGCAATGGAGCCATTTTCACTTTTCTCTACAATTTAAGAGTTTTATTATTTGATTTATACACTGATCTTAATCATTCATAGAGGAAACATTTACAGATGAAGCTGCTGTTCTCTGGCCATTTGTCTTGTTAAAAACATGTTGGTAATAAGCACATCCTCCTAACCACTGTTAGCCAATAACTGACCCAAAGGGCATCAGTATATTTATGCTCACTAAGCTAGTTTCTTAAAATGTCTTTATTTTGCTGGCTGAAATATATACTATGTTTATTTGTAAATAATAATAAATTATTTACATATGGTATACATTATCTGAGCACATAAGCACACACCAACCTTAAAGCTAACCAGTTCACAACAATATAAAGCACTTAACATGAACGTAAAATTAGCCACTGTAATTCACTGATAAACAAATAAACATTCAAAAAAAACAGTGTAATGTACATAAAATCTGGATCTGTGAGTGACAAATGTGTGTTGTTTTTTGTTTTTATACATTTTGTACAAATGTACATTTTGCATTTTTGTGTTTTGCTTTGTGGTACAAGTGAATAATGTAAAAAAAAAAAAAAATAATAATAATAATAATAATAATAATAATAATAATTCACGTAATCGCGTAAACAGTAAGTTGACCACAAAATGCTGTATATGTTATTGAATTGCAATTTTTTAACACAAAAAAAACACATAAAATTGAGCTCGAAACAAATGCTGAAAGCACTTTTAAATACTAAATAGTTTACCCAAATATTTTGCAAGTACACTGTTTTAAAAATGCATGCTGTTTTAGTTAACTGCAATCATATCCATTTCTGTGCACTTTAATGCTGATGTCTTTTATGAAATGCAGGCTGGCTCCACAGAACTAATGTTTTTGGTGATGTAATGTTGATGTTGGTAATTGTAATGACAGGTTTAGTGTCACTCGAGCATTATTATTTCAAATTCCCACTGGCCAAATTTGATTTCAAGGTGCACATTCTATAAAACTCTTTCAAACACTATTCTACTATCTGAACTTTCCAATTGGGTCTTTTTAGTAAATTCGCAACACACCCTGCAGTAACTCAAATAACCCTTACTTGCATGGAGCTTAAAAGCAAAAATCCCATCCTGGAACCAGCAGATCTCAGCCTCTCTGTCCCTCCTTTCTTCTCTCACCCTCTCTAGGACAAGGAGGTGAACCTGGAACAGGTGCATCGGAGTATGAACAGTCTTATGGACGAAGACATGGCACACAAGCAGATCCCCGCACCTATCGAGATCTCTGCCCAGGACATCGGCAACATGCCGCCCAGCCAGCAGCGGGAGGGTGTGCGAGACTACCCGGGCACGGGCCTGTCTGTGAGCACCTTCCTCCCGGAGCAAGCTCATGGGGTGGGCCGGACGCTGGCCCAGGGTCCTGGCAGCACTCTCAGGAGCTCCACCATGCTCTCCATCCAATGCAAACACAGTGCTCCCAACGGGGGTCTGTTCCGACAGAGTCCCGCCAAGACGCCCATGCCAATGTCCTACCAGTCAGTACCAGGAGGACCCATCCCAGAAGCTATTGAGCATAGTACATCCATCTAAGGCCATCGTCACCATGGGCTGCCTCACACTTGCTTTTCAAAGGAAGAAAGCCGAGGTGCAGTTGGAGCTTTGGAAACTGTGGTGGTGTAAAAAGAGTTGGGGGGGGAACGTGCGTAGAGATTTTTATTATGAAAAAAAAAAATGAAAACATGAGAAATCATTTTTTTTCTTGTACATATTTGTAAATACTGAAAGAGCAAAGTAAGTAAAAGTGTATTTTGAATATTCTCAATTTTTGAAGTTGAGTTACAAAAACAAATGAACAACAAAAAAGGACATATAAAAATAATTCAAAACGACTGTTTGAATGGCTTTGTGAATTTTGTTCTCTATGGGTAAAGACTCAAATTCATTGTGATTGTTTTCTAAGTGCCGAAATAAAAGATGTCTCTCCACGTTTTGTTACTAGATGATCATACACGGCTGTAGGAACCCAAAAGCTGAGCGCTGATAATTATGCACCCCTTTTACAGTCATAAATCTTCTTCAACCTGCAAACAGCTGAGGCCATTTTAATTTTGCTTCCTTTTCAAATTTTGGTTGTTGATTACTGATATAGATTTATGCGCTTGCATCGAGTCGATGTTGTTTATGGGTTACTGAACATGCAAAGGCTGACCACTCAAAACAGTATAGCATTGACCTGTGCAGAAATGTTGTCTCAGACAAGCTAAATCTTTGCAATCATGGCAACAGCACTACAGAAAGCTTTTCGTTTTGTTTGTTTTCAGACTATTTTAAGACTATCAATCTGTGAGCACAACCAGCCCAGAGAGAACAATTATATTCCTGAAACATAACAGAACAGCGTCACTTTAATTTGTCACACATCAAAGATATTTTACATCAGTTCATGCTGTCATTTGTAAAAGAGCTGTATTATCATTGCTTTTCTGATATTCTGCCAAAACCACTTTTTTCTTTTTACTCCTTTTTTGTACAACTGTACAACACTTCACATGGAGTATATAGACAAAAAAAACTTGTATATGAAATGATTTTCATAATTTACATGTTGTGATATCTTTTTTCCTAATGAGTTGCAAGGGGAATATGAGATTGGTGTAAATGAAGCCATGTTGGTACGCCCACAACTGGACAAACATCTCTTGCAGGCAATTCTCAATATTTCAAACACACATATGAATTATTTTTTACTGTACAATTAAACTTTTACATTTCTTTTTACATGCTGTTTTTTAATAGTTTTTCGGGAGGTTCGGACCAATTATGAATCTCAGCCGTGTTATGTTTGTGACCTAAACCAGAACAACCTTATACACTCCATTTACAGCTACCTGTGCGTATTTTCCTGTCACCATTCCACAGACCCTCGGAAAACTGCCGTTCGTCATCTCGCAAAGAGAAGGACATTTGTCAGCGTGGAGCACATAGACCAGTTTCCGAGAAGATTTCACCCTGCACATGCTTGTCAGTCATAACTCAAGGTTGTATCCTGTATATTTTGTACAAGTCCAAGTAGTTACTAATGTGAACCAAAGTGATATATTACACTGTGTAACACAACCTGTGGCTTTGAGATGCCGACAGTGGTGGTAAGGATGTGTAATTTGTAGGGTTAAGTGTCTTCACTGCCTTACACTTGTGCCCCTTTTGATTTCAGAGAAAAACATCCAATATTCCATGAAATATAACAGTATCATAGCATAGTCTGTAACATTACATCTAAGGGAGACTCTTATTTTATTTATGAATATGCTGCTTGGAGTTTCTTAATCTTTAATAAAGAAATATGGTTTACATCGTTTGATTGATGCTTGAGTAATTTTGCAGTTGTAATTTAGAGAAATACCGATGTTTGTTGATGCCAATAGGGTACACTTAACGGTACAACTGAAGATGCAATTTGTGCCATATAATACATAATCATCATTATAATCGTCAAACTTTTGTGCCTTAGTAACTTTTATTTGTTCATATTTTTATTTCATATGTGTTTTGGAGCATTGTGTTTCATATTTTTGGACCTCCCTCTGAACAGAAACTAAATTAAGTAAGAGATTCAATTAGTTAATAGCTTATCCGATGTAGTAGGATACGCATCCACAGTTTCATGAGGACAATTCCCTGAAATAGTTGTTGGACGTAACCAATATCTGCTGCAGTGACATATCATACTAAATAACTTCCCATATTCATGGTGCAAAGAAAGCAACTTTACTTCACAATTTCTTCTCTGCTGTGTCAGTCTTCGACCCACATTCACAAAAGTACCAAGATGCATGCATGAGCATTCTTCTACTTGTAAACATGGCACATACACGTTCTACGTCAGAGTGCCGACTCCTGCGTCAGCAGCAAAACATGTATGCGTTGTGGCACTCTCACGAAGTTGTGTCAAAGCCTGATGTGGAAGAAATTGTTGAATAAACTTATTTTTGTTTTCTTTGTGCACACTTTTGCACACCACTAATGTCACATGGACTATTTTAACAGTGTCCTTACTACTTTTATGGGCCTTGAATGTTGTAGTTGCATTGCTGTCTGTATATTTGATTTCATCAAATATATTTTAATTTGTGTTCCGAAGATGAACAAAGGTCTTACGGGTTTGGAACGATATAAGGGTGAGTAATAAATAGAATTTTCATTTTTGGGTGAACTAACCCTTTAATAAATCAAAAAGCAATAAGTCATGGTTTATAGTGATTTTAAAACAGTTAAGGGGCTTTGTTAAGCACGGCATGGAGCAGAACACCAGCTTAGCTTTTCTAAAATGACTCATCACAGTTTCACAGGGCTTATTGCTTTTATAAAATATAATAGTGATGTAAAACCAATCATAATCAAAAACTGCAGCGTTATCCTTTTTTATAAAGAGAAATGTGTCCGATTCGCATAGAAAAAAGACATGCTACTAAGGAAAGACAAATTCTAGGCTAGTATCACCACAAAGATAATAAAATTAAGACAATATCAGTTTACTCAATTTGTCCCAATGTTGCCATAAACTAATGTCATGCAGTAGAAAGTATGACATCATCCAGTGAAGTCATCAGAATGTACTACGTTTGCTTAAGTAGTAATTAGTGATAGTTATTGCTGCAGTATTTAAAAATGGTACATTTTGTAGTTATGTCATGACAACTCTTAGAATATATTTTACTATTAATAGATTTGGAATGGAAGGTAATGTATTTTGTTGTGGTGGACTAGATATGCTTATGCTGCTGCTGTAAACTAAGACACACTGCAGTTAACATGCATGACCTTCAGCTCGAGCTGCACTAATAGATATACATAATAGTAGGTGGTGCTGGGGAGGAGAAAGACGTCAACTGAAAAATTCTTATGCAGCAAGTTGGTTGTCATTTAAATGTGAGAGCAAATGGATCGAGCAATCGCTGGCTGCAAATTGCAAGCCGAGGTCTCATCATTTGTGCTATGTAGTATGTGAAACTTTTATTATTGTTATTGCATTTAATTAATTTGATAATTAGAATAAGTTATAGGTTATTAATTATTGCATGAATTTGGTGTACATTTCAAACATCTTTATTATTCATCTTGTTAACTGAGTGCAAATGTATGGTCTATTGCAATAATGACATTCCATTGATTAAAAATCAAGGCATGTGTCACTGCTAAACAGAGGTGGAAATGGGGTCTAAAATGGATTACTGAAAACAAATATGGAGGGGGTCAAAAATGCATTTGACAAAATTGCTTTGGGAATGCCATCCTTCCTGAATATGACATCAATAGAAGGGAGTAGTGGTACACTCCAGTAGTGATCCTTCCCCTTTTGACACCCTACATTGTAAAAAAATGATTGTGATTTTAGCGAAAAACTGTAAAAATCATGGTGAAAAACTGTACTGGACATTTCATGTAGTTTTATGGTAAAATTTTTTGGAAATGAAAAGGAGCATATAATTTATAGTAGGGGGAAAAAAAAGAAAAATGTAAACTGACATTCCCAAAATTCCCTGCGTTACATTTCACTTTTGTTTTTTTATTGAAATAACTGTTTCTTCGTTTTTTTTTTTGTTTTTGCTTTTTTTTTTTCTTATCAGTTCAGTTCGGTTGTATGTTACATCTAATGATGTTAAAATAATGTTTATTTGTATTATGTTAGTGTCATGTGTTTCCATAATAGTGTTTATGTGAATGACACAGTGCACCTTCTATATATGGTAGTATTTTCCTTCTTTGCTTGTGGAAAAGCTGTTTGTTATGAGCTTTGGTACATCGTGTGACTTTCTCACTACCTGCTTTTGGTGATTATCAGAGTATGACAAAGGTCCTAAACAGATTTCAGAACTTCAATAATATCTGGATAGATAATAAGTATAGGATCCTACTCTCCTGTCTCTAAGTTCACCTGTTGTTATACCAACCAAGCAGAGAAACTCTAATCTTCCCCCTCGATAGCCGTACAATCACTGGTTTTCAAGTAAACGCCTTGATTAGCTGGTTCAGGTATGTATGATTTGGGATTTTGGCTGAAGGACTGTAGCTGTCCATGGCTGGAAAACCCTGCTTTTAGGGGGAAGGACTTGAACTAAAGCAGGGGTTCTCAACTCTGTCCCTCGAGGTCCACTTTTCTGCAGAGTTCAGCTCCAGTGCTGATCAAACACATATGAACAAGCTAATCAAGGTTTTTGGGATTACTAGAAAGTTATACGCATGTGTTCAAGGCTGAAGAAAAATCTATGAAGGAAAATAAACCTTGAGAGCCAGAGTTGAGAACCTCTGAACCCAAGATTCATTTAAGGAGTGAGACCTTTTGAACTCTCTCTTAGTGTAACCAGATGAACGAGACGAGAGGCGAGCGGATAGTGTCCGCGAGTTTGAACTTGGGCTCCAAACGATCCCAGCCGATGAACAATTTATACACTTTTTAACCACAAATGCTTGTCTTGCCTAGCTCTTTGTTGCGCATGCGTACTCTGTGCACTCGGTTCAAGACAGTTAGGGTATGTCGAAACTGCATTTTGGAAGCTCTAACTCCCGGGGACCGCAGAAGTCCACTATATGGAGAAAATTACTGAAATGTTTTCTTCAAAAAACATAATTTCTTTACGACTGAAGAAAGAAAGACATGAACTTCTCAATGACAAGGCGGTGAGTAAATTATCTGTACATTTTTGTTCTGGAAGTGAACTTATCTTTTAATTCATATTGTGCTGTATTGCCACTGGTCAGGCCCACCAATACTGTGTCATCAGCAATTTTTACAATGTGTTTGGAGCTGAAAGTGGCCATTAAGTCATGAGTGTATAGGAAGTACAGGAGGGGGCTCTTAAGGGATTAGGAAGAAGTGTCCAGATAAAGTCACAGCATTGATTGTGTCGCACCATTTGCTGTTAACAATGAGACACGCGCTCTTGATTTACTGGCTTCTGATGTTATATCCCTAGGGTGTACTGAGAAACAATTGGCCGTCTGCACCGGTTGATAGAGTACTGACAGAGTCAGCCATGTTTCAGTCAGAGAGAGCATACTGCAGACTTTAATATCTTGTTGGAATTTAATTCTAGCCCATCATCCTGAGTATTAGTTAATGCTGTGGTCTATTTCATGAAGTCAATTTCAGTGACTGAGTTTAGTTCAGAAGTGAAATGTGACCCTGGACCACAAAACCAGTGAAGTAGCACAGATATATTTGTAGTAGCCATATCTGTAATAGCCAAAAATACACTGTATGGGTCAAAATTATTAATTTTTCTTTTAAGGCAAAAATCATTAGGATATTAAGTAAAGATCATACTCCATGAATATATTTTGTAAATTGTGTATCGTTAATATGTCAAAATCTAATTTTGGATTGATAATATGCATTGCTAAGAACTTCATTTGGACTTTAAAGGCGATTTTCTCAATATTTTGACTTTTTGCACCCTCAGATTCCAGATTTTCAAATAGTTGTATCTCAACCAAATACTGTCCTATCCTAACAAACTATACATCAATGCAAAGCTTACTTATTCAGTTAACTACAGACATATGTATATATATTATATACTTATACATATATTTAACCCAACCTTCTGAGTAGTTTTATTTAACTCAACTACTGTTTAAAAATTGCTATATGGCTAGCTTAAAATGAACCCAAAATAGGTTGTAAATTAAATATAATCAAAAAATATAGCAATAATAATTAAATTGTGAACATTTATTAATAAGCAATTTTTAAAAAAATAAATATATATATATATTTAATTATTATTTATTCAAACTTAATAATACAAGTTAATTTGCTGAATTTATTAATAACTGTTCATTTCCAACCTATTTTGGGTTCATTTTAAGCAATATACATAGCAATAGTTAAGCTAATAATACTACCCAAAATTAAACATTTAACCCAACTGCTGGGTCAAAACAAGCCAGTTGCTGGGTTTGTCCATATTTCACCATGCATTGTTGGGGAGTAACTAGTTACATGTAACGGAATTGCGTAATTTAATTAGAAAATAAATGTAATTGTAATAAGTTAAAATGTGTAATTAAATTACAGTTACTTTTGAAAATGTTAATGATAAATTGCACTGACTGCTCTAAAATGAGACACCAATGTTTCAGGAGTTTAGGACACAGAATAGGACACATGATTATTTGATAACTGTTTTATTTCCTATTTGGGTTTAGGCATATACTTGTTTTTTTCCAAGGCATTGTTAGATGCCAGTGTTTCCTGTCATAACTATGCAAACATTTGATTTTAAAATCAGTATCATAGCTATTAAACTATTTCTTGTTATGATTTTAAATCTGTATTTAACCTCAGAATGATCTTAAAGTAAATAAGGGGTGTTAAGTCTGAATTTGTGGTGGCTGTGCTTTAAATTAAATTATTACATGGCTCTGTGGAATACTTGATTCTAATTGGTCAGTCATGACATTCCAAGGTATGTTATTCCTTAGTAACAACCGGTAAAAAGTAATAACACAGACTCATCCATGCAATTTAATTCATCGCTATATGCTTGATAGTTTCTGTTTGGTTAATAAAATATTAAAACTCATACAAACGCAGCTGCTGCCATTTTGTTTTGTACACTGTAATGGATTATAAGATGACTAACAAACTAGTACTGTAAGTACAAGTGCTTAATTATTTATGTGGTTGTTTATGGTTAACTCTGCCTGGTTTAAATGTTTCAAAATGATTAACAGTTGAAAATATGAGAAATTTAGAAAGTAATCAAATGTAATAAGTTACATTACTTTAATAAAGTAATTGAAAAGTTACACTATTTATTACATTTTAAATAGAGTAACTTGTAATCTGTAACCTATTACATTTCCAAAGTAACTTTCCCAACACTGGTTTTAACCCAGCATTTTTAGAGTGTAATTACACAGAAATGGAAAATAACATAATGAATTAAACTTGAAATTTTGAAGTAAAAAGACTAAAGCAGGATTGCATCTGTATGTGGTTAAGCTATAAATAATGTGGCCATAAAATATTGCCTGTTGGAATACTCTCATGCACTGTACTTCATCACTCTGTATGTTATAACATGTTCTTGTATTTTCCTTTATAGGTAAATTTACAAACCACAGGAACTGTAACTGCTTTTTCATACCCCGAAAAATGTTAAGTGTAGCTTTTTTTTATATGGAAGAGATAATCCCCTAGTCTGCTCATTATCAACACTACAGACAAGGCTGGAGGCCGCCGTGTTTAACATCACTCAACTTGTCTCCTTAGAGCAGAGTCACACCAGTGGAAAACATTCATTTATATTGCAGTTGAGTAACAAGTGATTTGATTCATATTTATTTATAAGTTTCAAAGGTTTCTCAGTATTCAGTAAATAACTGAATGCATTCATGTTTTTAGCCATGCTGTATGGCTTATGTATGGAAAATATCATCGCTTTTTCTTGAGGTTATTTCCAGGGTTGTTCTGTGAAACGGTGCCTTTCCATTCTGACCTAAAAAGTCACAGCTGTTTTGAAATCAATTAAGAGGAAAAATTGTAATCTGAATTTTAAAAAATGTAATTAATCTGTTTCCCACAATTCCTATATGTCAGCAGTCAGCAACACTGAAGATAAGGTCAATTTTATGGTAAATCAATTTAAGATTTCATATTTACAGATTTCTAATATTCTGATAGCTTGGACAACTCTAGAAATGTCACTAAATGTGGCATATTATCAACTACGCAGCAGTAATAACTGTAAAAACATAGCATTTGTTATTATCATCATGACTAATTGTACAGCTCCTAAGCAGGTGTCATGAGTTCATGAGTTGAGGTGCCTCTCGTGACATCCACAGAATCTTACATATCCATAACAATATCCATAAACTGCTTCTGGAGAAAAAAAGATAGTTAGAGAAAAGAAAAAAAGTTGCATCTTCTTTCTTTCAAGTGGCATCCAACCTAAAAAGAATCTAGGACCTCAGCACAGAATAAAGTTTAGAATCAATTAATATGACACTAAAACTGTAAATGCATTTAAGAAGAGATTAGTAAGAAGTATACATTATGAAGTATACCATCACTATGTAATGGTTTTATTAAATTAATGTTAAAATAATAAGCATGTAACAAAAACTGTCCCTTAAATAATGTAGTTAACTAATGTTAATAAGTGGACTCTTAATCGGATACAAACTTCACTTTTACATGTTGTTTGAACATAAATGTGTGTTGGCAGAGTATGTACACAACAACCCTATAATGATAAAAATCCACCCAGTGGTTTTTAATTAATATGTAAAATTAATTTTCCCTTTTTCAAATCAAGCCATTCTCAGCATCTTGTCTGTGTGACGACACACCGACAGAGGCTGCTTCCATGATAGTTGATTGACATAACCGTCTTACCTTAGACCCGCCATGAATGAGCAGTAATAGTCCGTTCGCCATTGTTTCGATGCCGGAACAGGGACGTAAACAAGAATGGCTCCTAAGTGATTGAGGTATTCTGTTGTTGGATGTAATAATGAACATAGTAGTCGTCATTTACGACATCTGAGCCGCTGAAGACGCAGTGGATGACTTTTGTTTGTGAAGGGAATGCACCTCTCGATCTACATATATCTGTCTATGTTCGTGCGAATCATTCGTGATCCAGCTTCACTTACAACAGAAGTGAGTGTAAAGGGTTTTTTTAAAGAATCTCTGCAATCACTTTTCCTAATAACGTGCTAGTTAGCAAGTTTAGCGGCTAAATGTGGCTAAAATAAACAGGCTCATCACTCCACAGAGGGAAGAGTGGGACGGGGTGAGCAGAGCTCATTAACATTTAAAGCAACATCGACCAGGTTGATTTTTGCAGAGCTGAGTGTTTTTTACACTACCATCGAGAAATTTCAACCAAAGCATGTTACAGACTTTTCATTAAGACCCTAAAGAATCATATCAATTTGTGGAAAATGGGCATCCGATGACCCTTTTAATGTAAAGTGTTTCAGATTCACAAGTTTACCTGCTCATTCATTCCTACTAACTAATGTTAAACAAATTTGGTTATTTGATTTTTGACTCGGCTTGACCTTCAATTTAACCCTCTGTATAATGCTATTGAAATAGACAGAGGAAGAATACAGTCAAGGAGAATGCCAGAAAAAAATTGTAGCTGGCATGGCTCAATGACTGCCGCTTATATAGGCTCATGATGATGATTGACAGGACTGAATGATAAGACTCCTCCAGAACCTACTTTTGGAATGTTGTTTAAATCAAAAGAAATATGATTACATAAAGATAGAATCACACAGTTAACGTAGATAATTACTTTTTCCTATAATGCCTGTACCTTAGTCATCTTAACAAATTAGATCTCTCTTGATCATAAATTACAATCTTTTTTTTTTGGACGTCTCATGTCATGGGCTGTCATTTCACTTATCAACACATCTTAAATCAGGGGTGCTCAACCCTGGTCCTGGAGATCAACCTTCCTGCAGAGTTCAGCCCCAACCCTGACCAAACACACCTAAACCAGCTAATTAGGATCTGAAGGAGCACTTGATAATTACAGGTGTGTTTGATTTGGCTTGGAACTAAAACTCTGCAGGAAGGTCGATCTCCAGGAACAGGGTTGGGCACCCCTGTCTTAAATCATTAAAATCAACATTTGCTTTTTTTTCTGATTTATTATATTTAAAAGGCACCTATTATGCCCCTTTTTTTCAAGAGTTAATTTATGTATTGGGTGTCCCCAAGTTTCAGCTCAAAATTCCCCACAGATAATTTATTATAACTTCCAGAAAATGTCATTTTTGGGGCATGTCTCATAAAGAACTGTTTTAGTTTGTATCACTTTAAATGCAAAAGAGCTGCATATTCCCGCCCCGCGTCAGAAGAGGACGTAGCATATACGTTTCTGTTTTGCATACCTACAGCAATAAACAGTAGAAGCAACATGACGGAGAGTGAGAGAACCATACATACATATGAGAAGTCAAACACACCAAAACAAACAGCGCAATGTTACAGATCTCACGCCGCACTGAACTGTCATTGACGAGTCCAGCGACCGACTCCACAGTGCAAGGAGGACTGTTTGTTTGCGCCACAGAACTAACAGCGCAGCACAGATCATTTAAAATGGCATGTCTAGTGAGATTGATTTGGTTTAATGGGGATTAAAAAAATAATCCCAAAACTTTTAAATCAATAAGAGTTTGGTCAAATTTAATTTTAAGGTCCAATACCCACTATTAACTAACTAATAACTACGACTGTTGCCTTAATATACTCCTAATTTGCTGCTTATTAATAGTTAATGAGATAATGACATAATGGGGTAGGATTAAGGGATCTAAAATATTATTATGCAGAATAAGGCATTACTAGTAATCAGTCAATATGCATGCTAGTTAATAGTGAGAAATGGTGCTTTTATTTTGATGCAAGGGGGAAAAAAAAGTAAAACATTATTACAATTTACTCCATTGCTCCAGTCTTCAGTGTCACGTGATCCTTCAGAAATCATTCTAATGTGGTAATTTGTGCTTAAGAAACATGTTGATACATTTAGCATTCAAAAATTGCTATAAAAAAAGAAAAAGAAAGAAAGAAAGAAAGAAAGAAAAGAAAGAAAAGTTGAATTGATCATTAAATTGATCAAAAGCAACATTAAAGACATTTATAATGTTACAAAATACTTCTACTTCAAACAAATGCTGTTGTTTAAACTTGAGAATAAAAGGAGGACACATTTAAAAATTAAGTAACTTATTTTTTTGTGAAATGTAAAAACGAATGAATGAATGAATGAAAATGAAAATGAAAATGAAAATGAAAATGAAAATGAAAATAAATAAATAACTATAACCTATACACCTCGTAAATGTTAGAATTATCTATTCATACAGATTTTTAATTATGGAACACATATTCACTTTTAACTATTCTAAGAAAAAATCTGATGTGTGGTTTAAACATTGCTTTTGGGACTATGCTATAGGAGGGTTCCGAGGCTCATCTGGAGATTTAGTAACTCCTTTTTGTGGCCACATACTGGCCTTTCTGACCTCTGTGGTCCTGAATGTTTATACCTGGTTACACAGACTCAGGGATAATAGTAAAATTTAAAGTGGTGAGATTGGCAGGTAACAGTTCATTGGCAGTAGTCTCTCATCTTCCACCTGTCAAAAGGATTTAAAAACAAATCCCACTGCTGACAGATTCTCTGACTCACAATGAAACATCTCCATAATGGCACTCCCAAGTGTCAGGAGTTCTAGCAGCACACTGAAAGAACAGCAAAAAATAAAAAACACTTCCTCTTGCAGACTAAGCATACCTATGGGGAAGGTCGACAAAGAGAAACATCTTAACAGAAGATTTTGTCTTGCTGTCAAGCTTCAGAGCATTTTTAGTTTCACATACAGCTGCACTCTGCTCAGCCTTACCATCTCTTACCAACAGATGCATCCATTCACCTGGTTCTAGCAATTCCATTAGAGCTTTGTGGGTGAACAGATGGAACACTGCAATTTAGTACAATCATTCTAATGACAAATCCCCTCAATTTATTTATGGGTCCTTCTTGAGAAACCTGCCATTTGTCCCAGAAAGTTTCGGTAGTTAGGTTAGTGGTCAACTAATTTTTTATTTTTTTTTTAATCAAAAATATGACAAATTAATCTTACGGACAGCAATTCAAATCTATTTTGGCCAGAATCAATGGTTTAAAGATAAAACACTTTACTCAGGAATTAGTTTTTTTTCACTTCACAAGACATAATTGATGGACTGGAGTCGTGTGGATTACCTGTGGATTATTGTAGTGTTTTTATCAGCTGTTTGGAGTCACATTCTGACAGCATTTATATTTTTTGTGAACCTCAGTGAAAAGTGAAAAACCATATGAAAATCAACTGATGTGTTACTAACAGTGTTGGGAAGGTTACTTTGGAAATGTAATAGGTTACAGATTACAAGTTACTTGATTTAAAATGTAATAAGTAGTGTAACTTTTTAATTACTTTATTAAAGTAATGTAACATTACTTTTAATTACTTTTTGATTACTTTTCTAAATTTCTAATATTTTAAACTGATAATCATTTTGAAACATTTAAACCAGGCAGAGTAAACCTTACAGAAGCACTCAACAATGATTACTGTCAGACTTTCCTTTATCACTTGAATTAAGATTATAATAAGTAAGGGATAACATACATGTTTATTTTGCGATAACAACTGGCTAAATGTACATTATCTCACTTATTACACAGCTGCTTGATAGATTATTTAGATGTTTCGTGTCAGAATTATTATTT
>JAHKKF010482047.1:0-20130 GCA_019740295.1 Labeo calbasu | reverse complement strand
TATTTTTTCTCAGTAACTGTAACTAATTACAATTACATTTATTTTGTAATTAGATTACGTAATTCCGTTACATGTAACTAGTTACTCCCCAACACTGAGTATAGAATACAAACATCTGCTTTTGCTCATGCCAGATGTGTTTGAAAACATTTTAGGGATGTAGGCTGTATGATACTGTGTATTTAAAGGTACACAACTAAGCCATGTTCATTTGCTTTGCTGACCAAACAAACAAGATGTAAATGTAGTGTACATCTATATATTTATTTTCTAAATACACTGTTATTTTCTGTAGATAAAACAGTTTTACAGTGGAACAAGTTTCTTAATGCTCTTTTTATACATAAATTAGCGATTTTTACCACTGCACTGCATTACTTTTTCTCCAATATATATATATATATATATATATATAGGTTTTGATCAAATATATATATAGTAATAATTTTATGTCACAGGTAAACATTGTTATATATTACGGGTTATACTCTCTTTCATATACGATATAAGTGCTTTAATAAAGTCTGTATCATAGAATAGTAACTTGTTATTCTGTTTATTATTTGGTAGAAGTTCATTGCACAACTTTTGTTATGTAATAATACAACCTGTTATGTAAAACAACCTACTTTAGTGAAACTGTGGTTACTACAGGCATGGTTACTACAGTTTTACTCTACTGTAAAACAATAGTATCAAAAAATACCACAGTTACTACAGCTGTAGGAGCCATAAAGGCGTTAATATTGTTGTATAGTGTTTTTCTGTAGCCTATGTACTTTTGCTTGCATTTTGTTTGTATTTTCTGTTCTTCCCCTGTGGTGAATGAGATTAATTGCAACCCCGTTGGCATTTCATGTGGGTAGCCATCTTAAATAGGAAGTGATGTGTCAATGGCAGGGGAACAGTTTTTGACCTGCAGCCACTGTTCCTCACTACACAGTTTTGTCTAATTTTTTCAAGTATTTATGTTTTTGTTACAATAATAACAAGGTTTTGATCAAAGCAGGCTTTGGAGCAGCGTCAGTTTTACTTTCCCACACGGAAGTGGCCAAATGTTTAATAAGAAGCCACTACAACAGTCATGGTTTACTACACTTTTATTGTAGTATTACTACAATATAACCATGGTATCAGAACCATGTTTTAAAAAAAAAAAAAAAAACACTGTTACTACAGTCATGGTTAACTACAGTTTTACTATAGTAAAACCATGGTTAATTTTCGTCAGGGCGGGCCCAGATCTCAAGTTTTGATCCCAAAATAAAAGAACTATTTAACAAGGAGCCATTAATTATAAAAGGGCTAGAGATATGGCAAAAGAGTGGTAAAACCCTGTCCTACAAAACAAACACAACAAAATACTCTTACAGGTCGAGCTCCATTGGGGATTTTAAAAGTGGTAACTGTATTAAACACTGCAGAAAAACAAACCAAAGAACACACAAGCTAAAAACATGGATTTTTCTGTAATTCGACAGCAAAGAGGAAATAACAAGCACATATGGGTGTGATGGTTGGGGTGAATTTTTGTATGTTTAGCATATGTTTGAAGGAACTTACCGTGGTTGGGACAGTAACGAGAGAAGCCCTCAGAGGTGCAGTGCATCTTAATCTGGGAGCGGTCGAAGGTTTCCTCTAAGATAAAAGACGTGCTGCCTTTATGGGTGTTAAACTCACACACAAAACTATTCCACAAGTGATTTTCATATCTGATGTAGATGTAGCGATGGACAGCCAGGGACTCGTCATAGGATTCTGTGCAGTGAGGACCAACCTTTGTGTACTGGGGAGCAAAAATTATACATCCGTTTCCATCAGAAAAGCAGTGAAAAAAAATACATTAAATACAAACTGATGTTGTTAGAAATGATGTCATTCTCTCAGTTACTGCCTGGCTAATTACAGGACATGCTAACTAAGACAAAATTAACAATGAAAAATGAAAAGTTTTTACCCCACGATCTTGAGTGGCAAAGTACCAGGTATAAGGAGTCCGATTGTCAACTGAAACCGTGGCACCCATGGTTCTGGATAGTCTATTACATTAAAACATTAAACCTTGGTCAGCATTTAATAGTAATGGAAGACAATAAATGTAAGAAAAAGGAAAGATTAGAAAACAACAACAACAACTGGAATGGTATTAATCATAACTAGAGTAAAAGAATAACCTGATTTCATTCCTGTGCAGAGAAGTCCATGAGTGTGAGAAGTAGATCTGCTGCTCTTTATAAACTGTCCATCAGAATGGGAGGACAGAAGGGGGCGGAGCTTAAGACTAGTTAAGATAAATAAACAAATAAATAAATGTACAAGTATATAAATAAATCATCTTGTTTAATCAGTCATTCAGTAAAGTCTTAACAAGACTTTGGTTGTAATATTTAACCCCTGGATTCTTGTTTAATAAGATATCATACAGTATAGATAATATTTTTACACAATATATAACTCACAATATAGTGTGTGAAATCTGATTAATAAAGAATTCAGGAGTTAATTTGAATTAGTAGCTAGCAAAATAAGATACAATTTAACAAAGGGTAGTACAGAGGACAACTTGAGGGCTTACTTTGAATCAAAGTTAAATAGTAAAAAAACAAATAAATGCTTTAAAACAGATCTATAGAATCGATAATAAACAAAAACTAATTTGATTGTCAATAAATCTCCTCTGTGCGCAAAAAGCATCCACCATTTATGCCACAATAGTGAAGAATACAGTAAGGACACAGAGCTAGTTTCTGTTGGAAAATGCAAGACCAGATTAATGTTAAGCATGAGAGTACTTTATAAAAAGCACTTAAACTAAAGCAAAAGTATCTGGCAGGCGGCTTGCCTTGTTCAAATACATGTGCTGTTTGAAGCGTTTGAGGTTTTTCTTTCCTCAATGCATGTTTTACATTTTTCAGTTAGCGGTATCTTTATTATGCAAATGTGTTTCCATGTAGCAAAAAGACTTGTTCTGACATATAGAGGTTAAACAAACCATATGAACAATCTTAATAAAACCTGACATAAATTAATTGTTTTAAATGATAACATTTGCATTAATGTACAAATGTGGAGTATCCTTGCTGATTACTTTTCTGTCTTTTCTGTGTTTTTACAAACGTTTATGGGATATCGTCATGTCCTGTAGTTGGCATGGTAAAACAAAATGTGTACTGTACTTAATAAGTTCTAAAATAAATGAAAAGTCGCAAAAATGAATGAGGACATGACGCAAAGTGCCCAAGGCATTTGACTTTTATTTAACAAAAAGGAAATAAGCCAACAAGGAAATAATTAGTCTCTGTATTTCCAGGTGTGTTTCTTGACAAACAAGTATTAGTCATTGGCTGGAATGGCCAACAGTATACTGGACAACCAGTGGCACCCCTGGAAAATTCCTGGAAAAACAAATCTTGGGGTGGCATACCAAAAAAAAAAAAAAAAATCACTGTAATGTGTGTTATACTTATTTACTTTTGTTTTTGGTTAAATGCAACAACAGATTGTAATCAGCAATCAATTACTCTTTAAATAGTGTAGTTCTTTTCCTTAAATAATTATACATCAGCAGATATATGCGCAAACTAAACAAAAGGACAATATTTATTTCAAGGGGTCATTGGATGCTCATGAATGATGAGCCCTAATGTTTACTTTAGCCTGTTTAGCCAGAAAACTGCCACATTAAGAAAGGCGATTTCGTAAAGATCCATAAAAAACAAACAAAAAAAAACAACACTTACACTCACATTTCTGCTGTAGGCAAAGCTGGATCATGAATGATTCGCGCAAACATATACACATTTACGTAGGTCCCTGGGCATTTCATTTAAAAACAAAAGTAACGTTAATCCTTGCCCTGCTGAAAAAAGAGCTAAAGCCAGCCTAGGCTAGTTGGCTGGTTTTATCTGGTCATCCAGGCTGGTTTTAGGGGGGTTTTGGCCACTTCCTTAGCTGGTCAGGCTGAGAGACCAGCTGGAACAACCAGCTAAAACCAGCCTGACCAGCCTAGCTAGACCAGCCAACCAGACTAGGCTGGTTTTAGCTGTTTTTTCTTTTTTCAGCAGTGAAATTGAGCTAATATTTAAGGCTCCAAATGATACTAAATGAAGAGCCATTTGGGAGCCGTAAGAGCCGGCTATTCTTAGGGAGCAGATCCAAATCTTTGGAAAGAGCTGGACTTCTAGTCATATCTATGTGATCGCCATCATACAACGAACAATCTGCTGAAGTTTGATCAAAATTAGACAAAGTGTGCAAAGGTTATTAGACAGTTCCTGTTTCTCATTTCTCGCCATAAATTGATCACCTTGCCACAGCCAAACCGTTTGAGATATCAAAAATCCCCAGTTAATTTAGCATCCCCACTGTCTTGAGACCATGTTGACCTAGTTTGGTGGCAATCGGTGGAAGATGCTCAGGAGTATCGCAAACACCTGAGCATGCGCTTTTTACACCGCCCTGAATAGCTCACTTCCTGTTGGTCAGAGCCTATGATATGGAGTGTGAAAATTGTTTGGCTCTGTGAGATCTGTATGTGTCAGGCATTCACCTGAGGCACCCCTATCAGCCACGTCACCTACAGCGCCACCCATTCGTTCTGCCTCACCGGAGTTCTGATTGGATTCACCTGACTCTCGTTACCACACCCTTTAAATAGACTGCTCCGTCATTCAGTGATTGTCTGGTCTACAGTTCACTACCCTGTATGCTAGCTCCAGACCCTACTCTTCACAGAATCTCCGGTGTGTGCTCCTTCGACTCCCTGCTACTTATTGAGAACGCTATTGAACTCTACATTCAGGAAAGTCATCTTAATCCATCTATCTGTTGCTGTTTCATGTTCATTGTTTCTCGCTCTGTTAATAAACCACATCTCATTCCGTTTTACTTCCCTCTCTGGTCTCCTCCTTACGCAAGCGTGACAGTATGTCAGTTTCATATGAATACATGCAAGTATGAGTGAGCTATACATCAAGATTTCTGAAGGTGTTCCAGGGGGCACCGTCCTGATGGCTGCCAATTTTCAAGAGTTTGTGAGCATGTTAAGGCCCCACTAAAACCCCCGAAGGTTGAAAAAAAAAAATCCTTAGAAAAACAATAAGGGCCTTTGGCACGAGCGCCAGGGTGCGTGAAGCTCACAGCAAAAATATTGAGGAAATGATGGCGGACAGAAGAATTTGGTTTTCAAGCTAAAGTTTAAAAAAAAAAAAAAAAAAACACGTCTTAAACAGAGAATGTGAAGATGTTGGTATTCTTGTGGAAAAAAAAAATGGCTGGGGGGCCCTATCTGCGCGCCTGCTTCATTGGACCAGTTGGGTGGACCTTACACACTTAATGCAAAAGGAATTTGAAATTGAACTCTTTTAGCTTCCTAATTAGTAGCTAGCAAAACAAGATACAATTTAACAAAAGGTAGTACACAGGACAACTTGTAGACAAATAAACAAATAAATACTTTAAAACAGATCTATAGAATCGATAATAACCAACAACTAATGTGATGATCATTAAATCTCTGTGCGCCAAAATCATCCACCATTTATGCCACAATAGTGAAGAATACAGTAAGGACACAGAGCTAGTTTCTGTTGGAAAATGCAAGACCAGATTAATGTTAAACATGAGAGTACTTTATGAAAAGCACTTAAACTAAAGCAAAAGTATTTGTCAGGCAGCTTGCCTTGTCAAGTACTCTGACAAATACATGTGCTGTTTGAAGCGTTTGAGGTATTTCTTTCCTTAATGCATGATTTACATTTTACAGCGGTATCTTTTATTTAACAAAAAGGAAATAAGCCAAAAAGGAAATAACTACATTTTTCAGGTGTGTTTCCCTGACAAACAGGTATTAGCCGTTTCCTCATATTTTGTTTGTTTTACATTTTCCCTGTTGCTTCTGACATGCACGCTTTTGTAAAACAGCAGCTGTTCTGTTGATACAGTATACAGGACAACCAGTGGCACCCACAGAAAATGGTTAATGTAACAATATGATTTTAATTAGCAATTGTTTACTCTTTAAATAGCATAGTTTTTTTCCTTAAATAATTATACATTAGCAAATATATGTGCAAACCAGACAAAAGGACACTATTTATTTAAAGAGATCATCGGATGCCCATTTTTCACAAGGTGATGCTTTAGGGTCTTAATGAAAAGTCTGTAACATACTTTAAAATTTCTCTGTGGTAGTGTAAAAGACACTTTTTTTTACCTTGTCAGAATCAGCCCTTTTAGAGCAAGAAATTCTGTTGCATTTGCTTTAAATGTTAATGAGCTCAGCTCACTCCGGCCCTCAATTCCATGGGGTGATGAGCCCTAATTTTTACTTTAGCTGCATAGCCTGATTTGAAAAAGAGTTTTATTACTTACAAAGATTAAAAAATACCCCTGATCCCTTTAAGACACTATTTAGAAGTTGTTATGCTTCTCTTTATCCATGATTGACGGTGAGATTACTTTGATAGGTTGATTAGTCAGTGTTGTCAAAGGTCATGCACATACGGTACACCCAACATATGTATGGTTTTTTTACCAAAACAAATAAACATTTTACTAAATTGCGTTAATGAAAATATTTCTCTCACTGATTACCAGTGGAACCTGGTGTGTGTGCATGAACCTGCGCTGTCATGTTACTATTGTCTGCACTATAAGCGTTCACTGTGACACTAGGTTCCTTGCCACTGATTCAACTTAAATCTTAGAAGGAATGTTACATGAAAAGTGATGCAATTTAACGCTCCATGACCACTCAAAAATTTGGCAAGTTAAGACATGGGGGTAACAGGAGCGAGGGAGACAGGAAGAGGTTGGATCCAAACACAAAGCTTTATTAGACAAAGACATGGTCAAACACAGGCAGGGTCGAACACTGGCAAACAGGTATATTGGGGCAAGACACAAGAGCAATCCGTAAGACAGATTCGTGACAACAGGTGTGCATGGGGTCACATTTGTTGTTTTATGAATTTAAAAAAAAAAGAAATTCAGTCATTTTAATAGGAGTCCACACGATTGGATGAAAGAATAAAAACATTACTTCAAGAACAAATTTATATCAGAGCCTTGTTAGAACACAGCAGTGGGTGGCAGGGAAACGATATAAGAGGATATTGTCACACATTCAGATAAACCTTTGTTTTTAATTGCTAAATTAGTTTCTGGTGGCAACATGCAGGTCTCAAAACTTAAAGGAGAAGTGAAGGAATTTCATACATGCTTAAACATTTTTCACAGGGTTAAAATTAAACATTATTAGTAAAAAATGGTGAGGATTGTATTTTTCTGGGCCTTACATTAAAAATAATCTTACGCTATTTAAATAGTTATAATTTGTTTTATTAGTATAATAGCATGTATTGAATCACTACGTGTCATTTCTTTTCCCAAACCAGTTATGGCCTAAAACCACAAAAAGACAAACACAAGTTAACCCTGGTTTAATGGCACAAAGCAACAGACATCCAAACCAACATAAAGCACCAAAACCAACAACATGTATGCAGTACAAGGAAGCTGGCAGTTATTGCTTAACCCAGAAGAACTGGTTTATTATCCATGTCTAAAATATTAGAGATAGCATCACCTCAGTTATGCGATGGAGTAAGAATTTAAGTCTCACTGTACCACAACAATGTCTTTAAAGTTTCATCCTTCTTTTAGTGCTGTCAGATCTTTCAACCACAGACCACAAAACTTTCTTTGATAGCTTGAGAATTATGTTGGCACTTGAACAAGATTTAACCTGGTTTAGGTCCTGTCAGATTACTACCGTTTGTATGTGAAGAGATGTCTCATCAAACACAAGTATGGTGTGCGACATGGCTCTGTACTAGGTCCTCTGCTGTTTTCACTGTTTATGCTTACCATGAATGACATTATCTTTAGATTTCGTTTATGACAGTGATACTCTGTTTTATGTTTCATCCCAACCTGACAAACCTTCACAACTAGGCTAGTGTTGTTAAGAATATGAAAGACTGGATAGCTCGTCATTTCCTTCTATTAAATTCTTATGAGGTTTTCGAAAGTTAAGAACCCAGGTGTGCTGTTGTCAGCAATTTGTTGGTTCAAAATGCAGCAGCTAGAGTGCTTATTAGATCACATCAGCCTAATTTTGTCACCACCTTATTTTTTAGGCTTATAGGTGTCAGACCCTTTGGTCTGTTGTGTGTGTGTTTTCCCCTGTGTATGCCCATATTTGGACTTTCCGTTTCCATTTCTTATTTATTACATCACTGTTTGATTGTGCACCTGTCTCCCCCTGATTGGTTTGTTCTGTGTATTTAAGGTTTGGTTGTGTAGTTCAAGCTGGTCGGTGATTATATTGTCCTTCTGTTTTCGTTTGGTTATGTTGTGTTTGTTTTGGATTTCCCCGCTGTTCCCGTCTGTTCCTGTCTTCTTGTGGATGATTTAATAAAGGTTTGTGCATTGGATCTCCTCGCTCATCCTCGTCATTTCCCTGACACAACAACCGTGACAATAGGTATGCTTGGGCTATGGGTGGTTGAAAAACAACTCACAAATAAACTCACTTGTGATGATACACTTAGTTTGATTTCTTTCACACCTGGCCCTGTATTCACAAAACATTTTATCTTACCACTAAGAGTTCTCCTGAATTGCAGTAAAAGGTTTTAGCTAAAAGTTTTCTCTTAAAACCTATTCACAAAGCTGCTGAGGCAAACTTTTACTAAGGAATTGAGAGAAGTATTAAGCTAAGAGTAAGGGTGGGGTTGACCTTGCTGCTATGGATGATGTCAGCATGCCTACTAACTGTGCACACAATGATTGGCTGATAGGGGAGGGGTCTCTGTCAGAAATCTCATATTCAAATAAATGTTAAAAAAAGTCCAAATTTTGCCACATTGAAATAAAGATTTTACCAGCTAATTGTCAGCCTCTTACATGTGTACTTCACGTAAACAGTTAGTGGACATGCAAATAAACAGCTTTTTAACTAACAGTGGAATAATCATGGCTGACAGTAAGACATGCAAACTTAAAAGCAAACCAAAATGAACACAAACACTGTACTTGATACTTCTTGCCCAACTTGTTAATGAAATCAGGGATATAGTCAAAGGAAAATTTGCAGTTGGGATAACTTCCAAAACCAAAAAGGATGCATTGGAAAACATATGCGTGCAAATAAATGCAGAATGTTTAAAAAACATTTACATTCCAAGGCAGATTACTGGCAGCAGCCATTTGTCTTGCTGAAAAAGACAATAGAAACCATTACATCATTTGTAATGGTTTTAATGGTTATAATAGGAATTGTATTGGCTTTAATGGTAACTGTGTAATGCTGCCTGTTGGTCTCTACTGGTAATTGGTCGCCTTCTATTAGTGGCTTATTAAAACCATTAAACCTTAATGGAACATGTCCCAAAACACAGTGCAGGAAACCATTTTTTAATGGTTAAAAGTCCATGGTTTGTAATGTTTGTCATGGTATTTTTAGTGGAAACCATTAGAATTTCTGAGATGGTTTCCATGTATTTATTTATTTATTAATTTATTTATTTATTTTAGCAGAGAGGATAGTTTGTGATTTGACCTAATGACTTAGAAATCCTCTTCACTACTCCTAACATTTCACAGGTTTAGGAAAAAATGTAGGAGTCCTAAATTTAGGACTGACACAGCCATTATTTTCTCCTAAATGGGTAACTTAGGAGCTACTTAAGAAGTTTTGTAAATACGAGCCCTGACATTTTGATGTCATTCAAAGACTATCAGCTCAGTGTCATCCCTGGCCTCTCTATTGCAGGTTTTGAGCTACAGGCAGTTGTCATTCCAAATATTATACTTCAAACAATGCTAAAGAAGTGTAGGGACATGGAGAATGTTGAATGTGAGAACAGTCTTAACTGCCCTCCAAGACTGTGCTGAATTGTTTGGCTCTGCCTACTCATGTGAGCAGTCTTCCTCACATATGAACACTCATTGTTGACCAAGGAGAGTTTGAACACCTGCATGAAATTGAAATAGATCACCTATGAACCATACTACAAAACTATTATCAAAATGAAAAGGAAAAAAAAAAAAATAAATAAATAAATAAATAAATAAACAGCCAGAAGTCACATTAATTGTGAGTATCACCAATAGACTGTAAATGCACTTTATTATGGACATGTTTTCAGGTGTAAATTCAAGTGAAAGCCCCGCACAAAATGCAATTTCTTTATAATAGTAAAATAATAGTTTTTGCAATGGTTCTTTACCAAAAATAAAAAGTTACCAAACTTTACAACATATGCTGTATTAAAATAATAAACATAATTTAAATGCTTAATGCTTCACATGTACTTTTCAGTGTTTTCCAGAGTTGTCTGCCTGTGTTCTCTCTTCCACTATTGCTGTTCTGACTCAGATGAAATAGCATATTTTAGCAACATTACATGGCTAAAACACACATCGGATGGCAATCGGAAGTTATCGCACACTCGATGGTGGTTTAAAGTGAGTTTTGAGTAAAAGTGACATTTAAATCTTATTTATTGTCTTATGTAGCATGATGCTACAGTGTGCATGAATGGTTAAGTAACTAAGGCTGTCAGTCGATTTTTTAATTTTAATTTTGTGTTAAATGAGAAAGTATCAAGTAGACATTACAAATTGTAGCTTTAGAAAGAAATATTTTATAGCCTAATGTAAACTGTGGAACATAAAATAAGGTTTTTTTGTTCATATAATGAAAGTCATGGTAACCAAAACAACTTTTTTCAATTGAAAAACAACATTATTATAACGGTGTAAATTCAAAGAGAACAAACATCTCTAATGACATGGATGAATTAATAAGTGAGTGAATGAATAAACATGTTCATTCATTCTCTTTGCATTTACAGTTTTAATAAACATTTTATTCAGTTGACTCGGTTTTTCCAAAAGTTCGTTTCTCCTCTGATGCACTCCTCTGATCCTCATGCGTGGATGAGCTATACTCGTAAATGAATGTTCAGTTGTATTGATTTTAACACTTTAAAAGCCTGAAAACAATCCTTTCCTCAGCCGAATCACAGATGCAGGAGCACAGCTGTGTGACGTCATTTTTGTCACATCAAAATAAAAGTCCTGTGCACTCGTTACAAATAAGACAAATCCAAATACAGAAAACATTTAAATGATTGCTAAGATACAGATGATTAATTCAAAGGATGAGTTACAGAATCCCAAAAGCTATTAATACCACTGAGCTTTTTCAAAAACATCTGACTTCTAAACAAAGTGATCGCAATTCATAATAAAGACCATTTGTGAGTTCTCAATAAAAGATGAAGTATCTTGGAGGGTGCTAGTGAGCAGAGGGCGCTAGTGAGCAGGCATGGAGTAGGTTGTGTTATGGGTGAGCTCCGTAAAGTTTAATAAATTAATTTCAATTTTGAGCGTTATATGTTCTGAAATTGGCACTAAAACATCCTGTTTCTGAATCTCAACTTTTGTTCCGTTACTGTGATACGTAAATGGCTAAAAGTCTGCGACAATACACCTACACGGGGAAGAGTAACGATCAGAAATCGCCAGAGAAACAAACTGAAATGGCGGATACTAAAGCAGAAATCTTGTCGCTGTTGAGAAATGATATCCCCACGCTGCTAAGGGCTGAACTGAAGACTGTTCTTGCGGACGAGTTTAATAACATGCGGTCAGAATTACACGCCGTCAAAACGGAGGTCGTCGGCCATATCTCACTGCTACGCTCAGATTTGGAATCTATGAAAAAGACCGATAAACCGATATGGAACATGGACTGTCTGCGTGCTCAGACAATGTGACATCATTACAAGGATCTGTGACAAAACTCGAAAAGGATGTTGCAGCTTTGCAGGAGAAGTGTATTGATATGGAGGGGAGGATGAGGAGGTCAAACATCCGGATACTAAACGTAGCAGAGGGGCCAGGTTCGAGCTCTCCAGATTCGGTCTCAAAGCTGTTAAAAGAAGTTCTAGGCATGGATCGAGAAGTGCTTGTTGATAGATCACATCATGGCCTCCAGCCAAGGCAGCCTGGTGGTAAACCACGAGGGATTGTGGCCAAATTGCATTATTATAAGGACTGTGTCGAAATTCTCCGCAAAGCTAGGGAGGCCGGACCGCTTCAATTCAAAGGATCCACAATTCACATATTTCCAGACTATCCACCCAGCGTGGCTTGCGCACGATCTGCGTTTAATGACGTTAAGAAGTTGCTTCGAGGTCGAGACGGAGTGCACTATGGTATCTTCCATCCAGCGAAACTTAGGATCACTTACAATGGCAACGAGAAGGAGTTTTGCGACCCGGTGGAAGCCATGGCGTTTGTGAAGAGAAACATTGTCTTGGATAAGGTTGAATAGCAGACACTAAATATGTTGAGGACAGGATACATTTACTGACGTCCGACAGGCAATGCTGCCTAACAGACTTAAAACTTACATAGGACAGGATATACACACTTAAGGTGTGTTACATAAGATGCCATTTTTGTTTGTTTATTTTTTATTTTATTTTATATAATATATACACCTATATTTTTGTCACCGCATTTTCTTTTAAAATTGTAAGTCGATCATATTGCCTTTAAGTGAATTATTGAAAAATGGTTATACGCTCTTTATTTTTTTTGGTTGGTTCAAGAGCGCCTGCTATACTGTGGTTTCTCCATAACAAGCACTTAAATGTGTGGATACTCTTTCAATGGGTTAGGGGGTCACTCTGTTCCGCTGAGTGATGGGGGGTGGGTTTTAACTGCACCAAATGTATATTTTATTTTTTACTTAACTTGCCTTTTTTCTGTTAAGTTGAAGGAGGGATTACTGTTATACTTTCACTTTCAGAATGATTAATAAAATCAATAGGTCAGCAGGCTGCAATATAAATTTTGTCAGTTGGAATGTCAAGTCCTTAAATCACCCTGTTAAGCGTAAAAAAGTGCTTTTGCATTTAAAACAACTGAAGGTGGGGATTGCCTTCCTTCAGGAAACTCATTTATGTAAAATAGAAAATTTTAGATTAAAGTGTGATTGGGTAGGTCAGTTATATCACTCTAATTTTAACCATTTCAAAAATCTAGAGGCACTGCAATTCTTATTGATAAAAACATCCCATTTGAAGCCTCAAGGATTGAAGCAGACCCTGCAGGTCGTTTTGTCATCGTAGTTGCTAAACTCTGTAATATGTCAGTTGTTCTAACTAATGTGTTTGCACCAAACTATGACGACAGACTTTTTTTCACAAATATCTTCTCTAGGCTACCCAATCTGGACACACATTATTTGATATTAGGAGGAGATATGAATTGTGTAATGTCTTCTCATTTAGATCGTAGTTCACTCAAATCTGCCATTCCCTCCAAGTCAGCTGATGCCATTAAATTATTTCTAGACACATACGGGATATCTGACGTTTGGCGATTTCTCAATCCTGTATCTAAAAGTTATTCTTTTTTCTCGCCTGTTCATCAGACATATTCACGTATAGACTATTTTTTCCTAGATAAGAATCTTCTCCCTTTGATTAGTTATTGTGAGTATTGTGCTATTGTTATTTCAGACCACGCCCCTATTAATGACAGTGTGCATACCAAGTACATATGACAAATATTGTCCCTGGCGTTTAAACACTTTGTTGCTTTCAGATGAAACATTTGTTAACTTTATATCTTCTAAGATAAAAACATTTCTCGAACATAATCAAACACCAGAAATGTCTTTCTCAGTTATATGGGAAGCCATGAAAGCATACTTAAGAGGAGAAATAATATCTTATAGCTCCCACATTAGAAAAACACAAACAGCCAGACTTGAGGAATTAACGAATGCTATACTAAAATTAGATGCTACCCTGGCTGTTACCCCATCTCCTGCTTTAAACAAACAAAGATTATCACTTCAAACAGAATATAATCTTTTAAGTACTAAACGCATTGAGAATTTAATAAACAAAACACGTTATAGAACATATGAACATGGTGAGAAGACTGGCAGAGTTTTAGCTCTGAGGCAAAAGACTGCAGACCACACTATAACTCAAATAAAAGATAAATTAGGTAATAAGTGTACCAAACATTCACAGATTAACTATTGTTTCTATGAGTTCTACTCAGAACTATATACTTCTGAATCTTATTGTCACGGGTATGTCATCGTGTGCGGGGAAATAACGCAGGAGGAGAGCGGATATCCAATGCTTGCAGTTTATTAAACAATCCAAAGTACATAAAACGAAGAACATCAGCAGGGAAAGGCAACCGCAACGAAAACAACATGAAAACACAACAATCACCAACAAAACCCAAGAGGCACAACCAAACTTAAATACATAGAAACAGGGGAGTGGTTACAAACAAGCAAACGAGGGGAAGTACAAATATGGGCAGGACTAAACCAAAACTAAACAAAACCAAGGGGGGAGACAATGGAACAAAAGAAAAAAACCCTAGAAACAGAAGGGAAAAAACACTAGGAAAAACAAGACAAAACAGACGTTAATGATGACACTTATAAAGATAAGAACTTGTTCTTATCATTTTTTGATAAAATTACTATACCTTTAATTGATAGTGAGACTGCAGCCGAACTCAAAACCCCTTTTTCAGTTGGAGAAATAAATGCCTCAGTGATGTCAATGCAAAATGCAAAGTCACCTGGTCCTGATGGGTTTCCGAGCGAATTCTATAAAAAATTTAAAAATGAATTGTCTCCACTATTATCAAGCGTATTTGAGGAATCTTTTTCTCTCGGTACTGTGCCTCCAACAATGCGACAAGCAGTCACATCACTTATTTTCAAGGAAAAAAAAGACCCTCTTGACTGTGGCTCTTATCGCCTTATTTCTCTCCTCAATGTGGACAGTAAAATTCTGGCTAAAATGTTAGCCCGTAGGTTAGAAAATGTTTTGCCTTCTATAATATCCAAAGATCAAACTGGATTTATTAAAAATCGACAGTTGTTCTTTAATATACGGCGGCTCTTAAATATTCTTTATGATCCCACTCCATCTAGTTTTTGTGAGGTATTGCTATCACTCGATGCCGAGAAAGCTTTTGACAGGGTGGAGTGGGACTTTCTTTTTTATGTTTTGGAAAAATTTGGGTTTGGTTCGAAATTTAGACATTGGATAAAAGTTCTTTATACTTCACCAGTGGCAGCAGTACGTACAAATAATAACTTATCTCCTTTTTTCTCTTTACAACGTGGTACGAGACAAGGTTGTCCTTTGTCTCCTCTTTTGTTTGCATTGGTAATCGAACCTCTAGCTGTGGCTATACGTGAGAGAAGTACCATTAAGGGAATATATAGAGGAGATGTTGAACATAAAGTTTCTCTCTATGCAGATGACATGCTTGTGTATTTGTCTGAACCACTTACAAGTTTGCCAGCTCTGATTGAATTGTTAAACGACTTTGGTAAAATTTCTGGATACAAAATTAATATGCAGAAAAGCGAGTTAATGCCCATAAATTTTACATCACACTCAATACTATCTAACTCTTTTGCATTTAAAATAAGTGCCGAAAAATTTAAATACTTGGGTATCTGGGTCACTCATAAATATCATAAACTTTATAAAACTAATTTCTGCCCACTTATAAACAATTTAAAACAGGATCTTGACCGTTGGAACCTGCTCCCATTATCTTTAGGAGGTAGAATTAACTCTGTGAAAATGAATATGCTACCTAGATTTTTGTTTTTGTTCCAAAGTCTCCCTATTTTTTTAACAAAATCTTTTTTTATTAACATAGACACCCTTGTATCTGATTTTATTTGGAATATGAAAACACCTCGGATGCGTAAAAATATACTGCAAAGACCTTGTTCTTGTGGTGGACTGTCTCTACCGAATTTTCAACAATGCTATTGGGCTTCTAATATTAAATTTATGTTGTATCGGGCTAATCCTTCTGACAGTTCAGCATGGCTGTTGTTAGAAAAAGCTTCTTGTAATTCTGCATTATCTGCTTTGCTTTGTGCAAAGATTCCTCTTTCTGACCCAATATCTAGACATTCTCTGAATCCAATTGTTAGAGCATCTTTTAAAATATGGAATCAGTTTAGACGAGCTTTTTCACTTACTGATCTCCCAATGCAAGCTTTTATTATGAGAAATCATATGTTTCCTCCTTCGATTACAGATGCTGCTTTTAATTGCTGGGTTGAGAAAGGACTTGTCACATTGAAAGATTTTGGCTTTATGTCATTTCATCAAATAAGAGAAAAATATAATATTCCACAAACACATTTCTTCAGATATTTACAAATTCGTAGCTTTATGATATCTAACACTATGGATTTTCCTGTTCTACCTACTGAATCACTACTTGATTCAATTCTAAAAATCAACCCACTCTCCAAAAATAATATAGGTTTGCTATATTCTTTGATTTCTTTACAAAATTTAACATCAAAATCAAAGCAACAATGGGAAAGTGAACTTGAGTTGCTTCTTTTAGAGCAGGGGTCACCAAACTTGTTCCTGGAGGGCCGGTGTCCTGCAGAGTTTACCTCCAACTTTCCTCAACACACCTGCCTGCCTACCTAGTAAGACCTTAATTAGCTGGTTCAGGTGTGTTTGATTAGGGTTGGAGCTAAACTCTGTAGGGACACCGGCCCTCCAGGACCGGATCTGGTGACCCCTGCTTTAGAGGAAACATGGCAAGATATTCTAAATAAGATTCATTCAACTTCAATTTGCCTACGACATACAATTATTCAGTTTAAAGTGGTTCACCGCCTGCACTGGACAAAAGCAAAATTATCGAAATTTTCACCAAATATAAACTCTTTGTGTGACAGGTGTAGAATTGAGATAGCTAACCATACACACATGTTTTGGTCATGCTCTAAACTTGTTAATTTTTGGCAATTAATATTTAATTTCCTTTCAAAAGTCCTGTATTTACCCATTGATCCTTCTCCTATTGTTGCAATATTTGGTTTAACTACAGAACTCTGTTTAGATAATAATACAAAAAATATGATTTCTTTTTCAACCTTAATAGCTAGACGTCTTATATTGCGCAAGTGGAAGGAAAAATCCCCCCCTACTTTTAGTCATTGGATTAGGGATCTTATGTATCACCTTACATTAGAGAAGATTCGGTTTTTTCATTAAAGGCCGCAGTCAAACTTTTTTCACTATTTGGCAGCCAGTGCTGACGTACATAGAGCGAATGGATCCAAATTTTATATTTTCAGTTTAATTTTGATGTCACATTTTTTCCTCTTTTCTTTCCCTCCTTTTTTCCTCCTCTTTCTCATTTTTTCTTTTAAATGAGTGTACATATATGTATCTATGTGTACATGCATATGTATGTATATAAATAACAATATGGTATAGAATAGATTAAAAGTGTGCATAATATAATGTATAACAATGGTGCAGTGGGGGTGGGGTAGGTTGGGCTCTGTTGGGTTTTTTTTTTTTTTTTTTTTTTGTTCTGTATTGTTTTTTTTTCCATCTTTTCGTTTAAATTACTATATCATGTAAAATATTAATAAAAAGACTTTGAGCAAAAAAAAAAGATGAAGTATCTTGGTCTTCATATTACAGAAGATTAAAAAATACTTTTAAATATGCTAAAGCAATTAAGAATTTGTAAAATCAGAATGAGTTTTGTGATTGCAAAGAAAACTTTTTGCTGTAATTAACTAAAACTGAAAACTTGAGGAGACCTAAAGGATGCGGTCATTCAGGAAGGTCTTTTCAAGAATTTAATTTATTTTATTTTTTTTAGGTGAAAAGCATCTGGACTGCAGTTTGCTGTATGTACTCATTTCATGGCATTCATTAAATGCGGTGACATAGACCTGAATTTGTAGTCATTTTAACTGTCAAATAAAATGAATTAATCAATTACTGTATTAAAACAAACACAACAAATGGTGAGTATGTTATTGTTTCTAAAAGATTCACATTTAAGTATTATATCACTGGAACATGAATTATCTATTTCCTCTCATCTCAGAACAGTATGTCTGCTGTGGTAATAAGATAACTTTTATTTGACTTTGACTTTTATTCAAGATACCTGACGTAGGTCATGCAACCGAAACATCGTTAATAAACATTTTTTAATAAACACAACTTTTTGCATTTTAGCATTTGTTTTTTGTTGGTCAACAAGGTAACTTTTAAAAATAGTTATATTAACAAATAAAACAATTAGTTGTTACCTCTATACATTTGCATTCACCAGGATCTTAATTTTCACATTTAAACATCTTAACAAATGATCCAGAAATGATCAGAACACACATGATCAGAATACTGTATTATGTATAGATATGTTTTATTCACTGTTTTATGTTTCCTCAGCCTTACGTTCTCTTAAATCGTATGTTTTCTTAACCCTAACTCTGCTAGAGGCAATCCACAAAAGCAATGCTGTCAGGTCACATTTAGTATTTATACATTTTTGATTCTCCATTTAGGAGAATAAAATGATCTAAACATTTTAAATTATTTCCTCCAAAATTTCAATTTTTAACACTATGAACTGCAGTGATTATATGTTGTGATTAAACTTAAAGCAAAATTTGGTAGTTCTGTATGTTGTCTGAGGGGTTGGCATCCTCTCTTCTCAAGAGTTCAGTCATCTCAGATCTTCACAAGGGTTGTATCCAGACTGAAGCTTCTGTAATTCTTAGTTACTGCGTAGTTATCCCAATCCTGTGGCAGAAACAGAAGAAAAATCTTTACTTACAATTATAAATGTACTTAGTAATTTTACTCGTTTGTTCACACATAATTATATCACATCTTTACATCTGTACATTACATTTTCTGCACTGAACATGAATAAACAGTTAAGACTTTGAATTTGAAGCTGAAACCATATCAAACTAATTCTGAAATTAAATAAAATTATTATACATGTTTTTTTTTTGTTTCAATCATTAACATTTGATATAATTTAAATATGTTTATCATTAACAACACTTTAAATGATGTGACTTATTATTTTAAAGGGGTCATCGGATGCCTGTTTTCCACAAGTTGATATGATTCTTCATGGTCTTAATGAAAAGTCTATAACATGCTTTGGTAGTGTAAAAAAACACAGTTTGAAAAACACTGATGCTGAGAATGACTTGATTTGAAAATGGGAATACTTTTTACAGATTAATTAAAAACCACTGGGTAGATTTTTATGATTATAGGGTGGTTGTGTACACACACTGCCAACACACATTTATGTTCAAACAACATGTAAAAATGAAGCATCCGATGACCCGAAGAGCTACCAAATAATATTTGATTAAAACAGTCTCTATTCACTCTGACAACCACACTGTCTTTGAAACAAAAAAGCATGTTGAACATGTTAAACATCACACATATGGGTTTGATGGTTGGGGTGCAAATACATTTGGCTGTATAGCATATGTTTGAAGGAACTTACCGTGGTTGGGACAGTAACGAGTGCCTCCCTCAGAGGTGCAGTGCAGCGTAATCTGGGAGCCTGCTTCCTCTAAGATAAAAGACGTGTTGCCTTTATGGGTGTTAAACTCACACACAAAACTATTCCACAAGTGATTTTCATATCTGATGTAGATGTAGCGATGGACAGCCAGGGACTCGTCATAGGATTCTGTGCAGTGAGGACCGACCTTTGTGTCCTGGGGAGCAAACATTATACATCCGTTTCCATCAGAAAACCCGTGAAAAAAATTGACATAGAAATACAAACTGATGTTGTTAGAAATTATGTCATTCTCTCAGTTACTGTCTGGCTAATTACAGGACATGCTAACCAAGAAAAAATTAACCTTGAAAAATGAAAAGTTTTTACCCCACGGTCTTGAGTGGCAAAGTACCAGGTATAAGGAGTCTGATTGACGACTGAAACCTTGGCACCCATGGTTCTGGATAGTCTATTACATTAAAACATTAAACCTTGGTCATATAATATAGGAAAACGGACAATTTTATATATGTCACATATATTAAAAACCTATATCAAAACCTATATCAAAACATATATGTTTATATAGGTTATTTCCGTGTGGGTAAATTCCATAACATGCCAATTACACGTGATACCAATTTCACGTGTTCGCACATAAGTTTTTTGCATTTTTTTTTTTTTAGTTAGTTCTTAGTTATTGCCTTGATAATAGAAAATATGAGCTAG